>BMAO01000439.1:0-40846 GCA_019973975.1 Trichonephila clavata | reverse complement strand
TCCATAGATCAGTGGGAGAGAGTTGCCTGGTCAGATGAATCACGGTTTGCCATTTATCACACCGATGGCCGTGTCAGAATACGCCGTCTTCCAGGCAAACAGTTGCTCCCTCAATGTGCAGTAGGTCATACACAGGCCGGGGGTGGCGTATTATGCTTTGGGGACGTTCTCTTGGGCGTCTCTGGATCCGTGGTTGTGGTAGAGCAGACCATGAATGCTACAGGGTATCTGAACTTCATTGCGGACCAGTTGCACCCTTACATGGCCTCTGTTTTTCCAGCTGGAAATGGAATGTTCCATCAGGACAACACCCCGTGTCGCAAGGCTAAAATTGTGTTGGAGTGATTCTAGGAACATGATGCTGAATTCCAATTATTGTCCTGGCCGCCTAACTCACCGGATCTCAATCCGATAGAACACATTTGGGATGTCTTGGGACGGCAGCTCAAAGATCAAAGACCACCAATTCGCAATATCTTGGATTTGCGTGACCGTTGTTGAACATCTGGTATAATCTGTCTCCGACCATCTACCAAGGACTTATGGCATCAATGCCAAGGCGAGTTGAAGCTGTGTTGCGCGCCAAAGGTGGGCAACTCGTTATTGGCAGGTGGTCATAATGTTTTGGCTCTTGAGTGTATAGTTTAAAATAACTCATTGAAAGACAGTTCATTCTTTTAGAAACTATTATTAATTATATAAGCTACAGTTAACTATCTCAATATTCCCAAAGAATCCTAACTTGATTTTTGCTTTGATTACATGGCCTTGAAAAAGCCTCCTCTGTAAAGTGAAGTGAGTCAAACGTGTGAATACAAGTGTTTCATTAAACTTAAAATTTTTCACCATTTGAGATGGATTGAAATTAATCGTAAGATAAAAACCAAATATCTTTCATTTTATTCACTGCAGAAAGTTATAATTAAGCAGTAAGCCTATTTTTAAGAATTGTGAGATAATAAGAAGAAAAAGATTTAGTGGATTTTTAAGGAAATCGTAATGCAGCGACTTTCTTCATTTTGTCAAAAAAATACATATATATTTCTGGAATATACTACAGTAATACCTCGAGTTACGCTGCCCCGGACGAAATTATGATCTGCATGCCTTCCTGAATCCTTCCGGGCATGATATCTATAAAACTCACGCAATTTTACCTAGGTATACAGTGTACAGGATGAACCAAAAGCCTTGTACTGTTTATAAATACAATAATATCTCAACTTATGCTACCCCGACACACAAAATCGGAGTTACGCGATTTTAAAATCTCGCCATGCGTCTTTTTTTCCCCTCTCTCTTTTTTTTTATCACTGAAACACAAACGGAATCAGAACCAGAGCAGATGAAATTGGTAAGTGATTGAAGAGGTTGTCTATCTTGCTAGGAAAATAAATTTAGAAGTTGATAGTGATGACGTTCGAGAACTGCTGGATTTCCACAATCAGGAGCTGATAAATGATGAGCTCATAGAAATGTATGAGAAAGAGCAAGACATTGTGTGAATCGTTTTTAGACCCAGTTCAATCAGAAGATCAAATAAGTTGGGAATTTGACAGAAGACCTCAGTTCAATTGAAAAAGGGTTACGAATTTTAGAAAACACAGATTCCAACGAAGAGCGTATTTTTTCAACAAAACAAAGAATAAAAAAATTATTAGCATGTACGAGGAAATATTGTGGGAGAAAAAGAAAATCTTTGTGAGCCGGCACAGAGTACTTGTTAGATTATATGAAAACTTCTGCATTGAAATAACTTCGGTTTGCGATTTGTGTTTGTGTTATCTAAGACTTCCTTCAGTATTTTTATTCTAATTTATTATTTTTTTCTTCTCCGGTCCCAACAAAAATTTATATGTATTTATATGCGAAATTATACCCCGATTTACGTGGTTTTCATTCAGTCCCACCTTTCGTCGAAGTTCGGGATATTACCAGTGCTGGTTTATCTATTGGGCGCTCAGGGTGGGCCAGGATAAGGTGGACTTAACCAGATTTCTGGTTATAAATTTCGATCTTCCAGTGTCAAGGCGAGCTGTTGATTTTCTGCTCCCTGGGCCCGAAATGAGCTGAAGTCGGCACTGGATTTACTGTATGGCAGTGCTTCTAAAACTTTAAATGTTTGTGACCCAATATTCACAATCATAATTTCATCGCGCAATAAGGTGTGTGTATGTATTGCATTCAATAATACTATACTTTGACGTTAAAGCTACAATGCGACTAACCACTTAAATGCCCCTGGCGTTTATAAACGTCTCGCTCAGTCAAAGCGTCAATTGCCTGGACGTATATATACGTCTTTCAGAAGTACGATCTTTTCTGTGAACTTTTAAATAAAATTATTCCGAAGGTTTTGGAATGCAATAAAATGACCACGACAGTATGTGTTTGGAAGGATTTACTTATTTCAGGGATTTGCTTTTATTCCTTTTCTATCCTCCCCCCCCAATTCCCCACATACGCTAGCCTACATGCTAAACGGTGGCACTGGGGAGCAAATCGTATAATTTTAAATCGTCATTTAAGGGATTAATTATAAACCGTGCAAATTATCAGGATAAATGTGATTTTTGTTTTGTTTTTAATCTTATGTATGACAAGCCTATATATGAGGTCATTGGTAATTATTAAACTTGTTCTTAACTTAGTGTTGTTAAATTAATTATAAAATACATTGCGCAGTACGGATATATTTATAAGTGTATTATATCAGAGTAAATGTGTATTTTTTTTGTCCGAATGTATTTTATTTGTTTACTTTCAGTTTTTAATAATTTTTTAAATAATCTTTTGCACTCGACTTTTCAATGCGCTCGCGCCCCACTGAGAAATACTGATGTATGGCAAAGAGTCCGAGAATTAAATTTTAAAAAGCCTTCTTCCAGAAATATATAGCAAAAACAAGATAACTCTTGGGTTTTACGAGTCACACTCGTTAAAATCTCGGAAATCAGTTAATAGTTCCTGAATAGTATTTTTCCATTTCATGTCACATTTTTTTGCTTCTTGCAATTTTTAGTACAAATTATTTGGGGTATTAAGAGAGTGGGATTTAAAATTAACAGAATCTAAATATATTCGAATCTCTCAAAAGAAAACATACTGAAGTGAGTTAAGATAAAAAAATAATTTCTTTCAATAAAAGATGCAAAGTTTATCTCGTCTCTATATATATTGCAGTACTCCTCAACCTTTTTTATTTCGCGGACGGTCAACGTTTGATCTTTTTACCATGGCCCTCTGAGGGGGATGGGAGTGTTGATTGTTTATATTATTTTGATTTAATTGTTTTTTTAAATATGTCTTCAAAATAAAATACAGTTACACAAAAAATGAGTATAAGTGACTTAACATGGAAAGTCGTATAAACTCAAGAGAAATACACCATTGTAATTAAAATTGAAATAATTTAATGCCCGGTACCTATAGATCCAAGGACTGGTACCGGTCAGCGGCCCGGGGTTGGCGGCCACTGGTCGGTTACATAGGCACACCTGTGTGTTGTGTTTATGAGAAAAATGCTTTGTAGCACATATGCCAATTTGATTCACTAGCAAACTCTTTGACTATTTTCTTGGTGGTATTTCTTTTCAACATTTAGAGAAATATATAAGGATATTTATGCACGAGGAACTTAAAGATGGAATAGGGTATTAACTTAAATCAGTGGCCCAACAGCCCATGAGGGCCAAGGCCGACTGTTCCTACTTCAGTATAGGTGACCTTAGGCTCTGAGATGCATTAGCAGATGTTCCGGTCAGGTAGTCAATCTGACGCGAAAGCACCCAGCGTATTAAGTTCCCAAGCAAGCTTGGTACTCATTTAACGACCCACTGAAGGATAGGAGTATTGCTGAAGTACAAATTCTCGCTCTGAAATTTGTTTAATTGTGTGAACTTCTCTGTCCAATTTTTGTAGAAGTCTTAAATAGTGGTCTCATAAGGTCTAACTAAAAAAAAAACTGGTTATTCAACGCAAATTCCATGTTTGTGTCATGTGACCATTTTTAGAATTAGCTATTGTTTAAGTTGATTCTAAGACTTCAATTCTAACTTGATTCTATTTTGTGATTATGACCAATAGAGGTTATCGTAGTGTTAAAAGTATGTGATATACTAAACGAAATTTTTTGGCCTTTTTTGAGAATTCGTACATTTTTAGGCCATTTTCATTACATATCTGCGTGATAAGACCTTCCGGATTTTTAAAAGCCTATATACTTTCGCGGAAAATAAATGATAAGTTTGAAGTTGGCTTACGAAACTTTTCTGCGTTACATATGGCCTTGATATTAAAAATTGTATCGAGCTTCCTGCACAAGCAAAGATTCCATAAGAATAAATAGTGAAACCCAAGACCTGTTTTTAATTTTGACCTTTTACCTGCTTTTTACTTGTTTTACATTGAAATTTCCGTGTTTACTCCAATCTTAGCTGGCCCATTTTTTCAGAGTTAATAGTACTGAAAATTGGGGGAGACTTAGAATAGAAGGTAGAACATTTGTTAAATGGGGGAAATTGGGTTTCCATTCTTTTCAGAAAGAAAAATGTAACCGTCCATCCTGGCCACATGCATCGATAACTTAGCCCATTCCCCAGTTTATTTCCAGTATTCAGTGCACCCTAAATATCGATGTTTGCTCGTATCTGGAAGCATCAAATATATCGGTATCAGAATCAAGATAAGTTCACATAGAAGCAAGTATGAAAAGGGAGGCAATTTTATATGCAGAAAAAAAAAACGGAAACAGAGCAGTGGCTACTGAAATTTTGACACAGATAAGACAAATATACATCGATGGTGAAAACAAAATGGTATGATTTTTGCTTGTAAATGTTGTCCAGTCTTTAATAATTCTTTTACACATTCTTTAAGAAAAATGCACTGGATGGCATGGAAGACGACTCCATGTGGGAAAATGCCAACGCCGTCACCGATTCCGAAGTCAGCTGTGACAACGGGAGTGACGAATCATTTTGAAACAATGATCATCAATGAACCAGCATTTTAATTTTCTCTATCTATATATAACAAATACACAATATATATATAAAATACTGGTAAAATAAATAAATTATTAACTTCTTATTTCTCACTAAAAAATTTCTTAAGTATCAGATATTGATGAATCTTTTACACAATTTTCCCTTCAAAAACGTATAGAGATTTGGGGTGGCTTAGATTCGAGAAAACACAGTAAAAAAAAGAAAGAAAAAGCTTCTTTCTCAAGAACCTGTCTAGTGAATGGGCCAAGTTCCCTTCTTTGAGTGTAACAGTTGAAAATCATTTGAAATTGAATGCCAAGTGGCAAGAATTCTACACCAGACTTTTTTTATAGACTTTTCAATCGAGAATTTGGATTGAGAAGCGATCCCTAAACTCGTATCCGATTAATTGAAATGTGAGTCCATCTGATTCGCTGTTGCAGTGATGCGATAGGTGGTAAAAGGGAGGAGCAATGCGTTGGGAGTGTGAGGACCAGAAGTAGTCGAGAAAACATGTAGTAAGAGAGAATTGGCTCTGAAAAGGCTACCCTGAATTTAATAAAGTTAATGACTGAGTGGGAAAAAAACTGTGTGGGTCCAACTTTAAGTTAAAAGTAGAATAAAAATGAGAATTAAGAAATAAATACGTAGTTTCGCGAGAGGGTCACCCTCCTTAAGACTTACAGCGCAAAATATAGATTTGAAGTAGCGATAGGAATGTAGCTGGTGTGGAACTCACCCTGTTCCCTAGAAGTGAGTGGTAAAAAAAAATTAGGAGGATTATATAAATCAAGGAGGATTCTTCTTGGTCTTTTGATATTGTCGAAAGGAATATATATAGTTAATTATTTTTTCATATTGAGATATTAACTGTATTAGGTGGATTATTAAAACATTTAAAAGCTATTCTTGGGTATAATTTTTAAAAGATATAATTTTTTGGATATAATTTTTAAAAATGTATCATATATTGTTTCCAAGTGAGTCTTTTTATCTAGGATAACTCCTAAGTATTTAGTGCTCAGTGATCACGGTATATTAGTTGAGTTGAAAGTTGGCTGGGTGACTGGTTTTCTGCAAATGTACTGCAACTTTTTTGTCGACATTTATTTTAATTTTCCATTTGTTGAAAAAGTTTTCAAGCAAAAAGAGGTGTTTATTGAGGACGAGTGTGAAAGAATCATGATTTTTGTTGCAGGCTAAAATAGCTGTGTCAACGGCTTATAAATTAATTATAGTTTGTTAAATAACATTCACCCCCACATAAGGGTTTTTTTAACGAATTGCAAAGAAATCATTCTCTCAAAGTGGCGTTAATGCTTAGATATAACCTAACTATATTCAAGAAATACAATTTTCTAGTGGTAACCAACAAACCAAAAAAAAAAGAAAAAGCTTTTAACATAAACAATCTCCGAGTTCACCTACTAATTTCTAAATTAAAGCATTGCATGAGCTTATTTATAATCCATCACACTTTCGGAGTTAATTTCATTTTGTAAAAACAGGAGCAAAAATGTATGCATTAGCATGAGATGTAATTCATCGCTTACTGATCCTCGCATTTGGAAATTTTTGAAGTGAAAACCTCTTTAGCGGCGTGGGCACTTTTTGGTAGGGGAAAAATCTTATGGGTTCGCGTCACCGACATGCTCTGACTGGCGCACGCGCAGTGTGCGTTTCGCCTTAGACACTTTTTGGATGAGTGAAATCTGGTGCGTTCGTGTCACCGACATGCTTATAGCATTATATCTGTAGATATACAGCTGACGTTTAGTGCTGTGTATATCTTATAAGAAAAATTCAATGGATTTAGTGAACAGTTCAATGTGTATATAATGTGCATTGCTCGTTGCGATTCCGAGAATGGGCAATACATATTAATGGTTGCCGTTTATATTTCGCCTGGAAAATCTATGAGACAGATACAACACTTTTTATTCGATAATTTGATGATTTATACAAAAAAAGGTTCTGAAATACTCGAAAAAAATTTGGCGAAAAATATGATAATGTACCGATGATTTTAAGTGGAGACTTCAATATTAACTTTGCAGATGATAAAAATCTACCACTAATTGAATTTCTAAATGAAATACTTAATCTAAATATGTCCAATGATCAAAAACTCAGTACTACAAAGTATAAAACAACGATCGATGTGATTTTTATGCGATACTTAAGATAAATTTGAATCAAACATTTTCCTTTCTTACTTTAGTTACCATAAGCCTATTGTATCTTTTTTAGAACAAAATGAAATAATTGAAAGTACAAAAAGTCTAAGTATTGTTGAAATTAATGATGACAGTGATGTAAACAATTAAAATAATGTTAAAAATCAAGTACATGGAAATTTAAGTAAATACAAATACTAGCTATAAATAATATGTTTGTATATTAATTGTTATTTCATTTGAATTGTATTTATATTTTGGCATGATCTTGTACACTCCGTAATATATTTGAATAATAAAAAAACATATAAATATGCATTTAGTTGTTGTTCGGAGTGTCAACAGATGGGAAAACCAGATTGAAGTTTATAAATTTAATTCAAACATAATGAAATTTCAAATTTTAATACTAAAAGTTATAAGTTTTTACTTATATCGGCAGTCTCTATAACTGTCAATTTTTTAAATTTATTTTCCCAGACTTAGAAATTCTCCAAAATCTTGAAAAACAAGATTTAAAAATAACATGAGGCATAAACGAGTATTTGAATTAATTGCTAAAGCTGTAAATGAAATTATCTCTTGTTCGATTTTATAAAGTAAAAAAAAAAATAATACAACGATCTCGAAGATATGTGGTCTTCACGAGAAAAATTTATTTAAATAGGCTTTAAAGTGTTCATGATTTCAAAAGTATGCATTTGAAGGTGGGGAAAGAACGGACATAAAGCTCTTAAAAGGAAAAAAAGTTCCAAACTGTTTCGAAGTTCTTATAAAACGAACAAAAAAATTATACATAATTTTGTAATTCATACGTTAAATGCAGAAAGCTTATTCATTTTAGGGTTTTACAAGACATTATTTTTTTTTTACCTAAAATGCATATTTAATCTTTAATTGAACATACGAAAAATAATTAAAGGTACATTACTAACTTGAATGTATTTTTTAAACAGAACAGTACAATTATAAAAAAAATACTAAAATATTAAAAAATGTAGTTATTCACAACGCTTTCCCTTTGAGAAGGACATAATATTGTTTTTCTCAAAAGCTGGAAACCTCTGTTATTCTGCACTTTCAAGAGTAAACAAAGAATCCCTACACTACATCATCAGTCAATGATTCCACAGTAATACAGTCTTGCTCAAACACCCGTTATAACACCCGTTAACGAGTGTATATAACACCCGTATGTATAAAACACCCGTTATAGGGGCAAAATTTTTTATTTCTGTGACTCTAATAATGTTAGATTCTTATTATAAATTTTATACATACATGCATACATTCAAAAACCATTGTATTATGTCTGCCCCACACCCACAGAATTACCTCACCCGGAGATATAAACAAGGCGCACGCGCAATTGATGCTGGAGTATATATAAAGAATGCACTATGTGTGTGTGTGTGTCTTTCCACACGTTTAAGCACCCGCTGCACTTCAGTTTAAACCTGCAGCAAAGCCGTGCATGGTCAATGTGAAAGAGGGTGTCCACTTCGGAGAAACCCGCTGGTTGCCTTTTCAGACTTATTATCCCCCCCCCCCACGCAAAAATAATGGGAGGGAAAACTCACTTCCCTGGATACCGAAGACGGTTCCTTATGGAACATGGCCAGGTGCTTCAGGAAGATGAGATCCCCCATCTCAGCCCTAACAGGCCCCTCCGGGATTGCCTATACAGACAAACAGAAAGCTGAAACGCTGGCAAATTCGTTCGAAAACCAGTTTCAGCTAAACAACATCCAAAATCCAGAAAATGACACCAAACACGCGAGGCTTGTCGATAGATTCCTAATCAACGACAATAATTTTGACGATACCTGAACTGTGTGTGTGACGTTAAACCCTCTGAAATTCTCCACTACATTAAAAACATTAAAATCAAAAAAGCCCCAGGGCGTGAAGGCATAACCAATAAAATGGTTAAAAACCTTCCCATGACTGTCATCTTCCAACTTACAGATCTAATTAATAACATTCTAAAAATAGGCTACTACCCACAATCGTGGAAAACAGCCACAGTTGTACCTATCCTAAAGCCCGGCAAAGACCCCACGTTGGCCGACTCATACCAGCCAATCTCGCTCCTACCTATCCTCAGCAAAATCACTGAGAAAATAACTATAAATAGGCTAAACGACCACCTCACACAAAACGATATCCTGATAACGCAACTACACGGCTTCAGGCATAATCTTTCCAAATCACACCAGCTACTGCGTGTGGTGGAATACGTAAAAACTGGTTTCGCTTAAAATAAGTCAACTGGGGCTGTTTTCCTCGACATCCAAAAATCTTTCGACAGAGTAATTACCTTCAGATTTCAAACCGATTTCTCAAGTTTTTGCAGTTCTGCAGAAGCACCAACAAAGTTTGTAGCGTTTTCGCCGAAAATTGTGAAACTTCTCCCACATCGAATAAAGGATCTTTGGTTTAAGGGTAGTATAGGAGGGGGATGGCTTAGGATTTGGCGATTTTTCTTCGGATTTGACGATTTTTATGTAGATATTATGATGAGATAACGAATTTATTCTGGCTTCCGGACACATATCGCTAAGTGAAGTAGCTTGGTGATTGATTTTTTCCGCCAAAAGAAATTGACATCGTTAAGGGCCCCTACTACACTTTAACCGTATCTTTTTTAATTTACCGATTAGATCTGAAGAGGCTAAATCTGATACAAATTAAATGCATATCCTTAGCAACCATACACACAATTAGAGTCGCATATATCTTGCAGAGAGGGCACTTTCTTTGTCCCTCATGCTTTATTAACTCTCTAAGGCAAGGGTTAAGGCATTAAGTCAATTACGATCGACCGGGGGACCACCAAGACATTTTGGGGTGACCGCCTTTACTAAGACCCGCGTATAAAGAGAAATATATTTATAGAACACCGACGCCAGCTAGACTGGAGAAATGGTATTTCTCAATCGTGGCGACCGTGTTTACTTAAGCAAAAGATTCGATGAAAGTGCAGACGACCCACGTACCTTCAGGTGGAAAACGCTCGATGACGCTTAATACGTTTATTGCCGCAATAGGGCGGGGAAGCGGTCACTGCGATGACAACCCTGTAGAAATGAGTGTTCCCCTACACGCCGAATGAAGGACAACATGGCCGTCGATCATCAGCTCTTTCCACGAAAAATCACGGGGTTGGCTATTGAGACATCACCGAACACCCCCAGATTTGGCGAGATTCGGTTCTCGCGTTGATGTCACGCCCGCGATGGGTCGGGACCCGGCAGTGAAAGTGTTAATTACATTCGTCAGATTCACCGGTTCATGTAGGTTCGTTGCTCGCTGCGTTGAATACGTCTATGCTCTACGGTCTAGCAGTCCTTCATAGTTGTTCAAACATTCAACTTGGCAATTAGTGTTACATGTATTTTTGTAGAAAAAAGAGGGGTACAATGTTGAAAACCAATGTTAAGAAAAAGAAAAACACATAATTTTAATACAGAATGGGCAGGACAAGCTTTCTTTACTAGGTGAATGGTAGAAATGTGTGTGCCATATATGTCATACAAGTACGACACTTCTAAAGAAGAGGAAACGTTTAATGGCATTTCAAAAGAAAGCATGGAAGTTTTGATAAAATTTTCCGTTAAAAAGTGAATTTGGTAAACAAAAAATAAGATAATTGAAATCGCAATTAATTGAATAACAATCATATTTTATTAAACCCAATGTTATATCTAAAGCTACATCAGTTGCATCTTTTCGCGAGAGTCGTCATGTGTTAGCAAAACATAAGTATCATTTCGCGGATGGAATAATGATAAATAAAGCATTTCTTCTCGAGCCAGTTATTCAATATTTTATTCATTTAAGAAGAAAATATAATTATTTTCACAGTTAAAAGCGAGCAACTATGGAGAAGAACTGTCATATATGAAGTGAAGAATTAATGCATTCTGATTTGGCTGATCAGCTGAGCTTAGATATTACAAGCTACATTTGCTTTTCCTTGCAGTTTAACGAATCTACGGACATGGATGATGTTTCCCCACTTTGCAATTTCATAAGCATAGATTTTATGGATATGAGTATAAAAGAAGAATTATTACCTCTAAAGAGATGAAAACATAAGGTGATGTTTTCGGCGTATAGAAATAAATTACTGTTCATAAAGTTGTATTGATGGCAACTAGTGGGGCCCCATCAATTACCAGCACATTCAATGGATGGCAATGTGTATCATATCAGAGATAATGACTTACCGCGTTTCCTTTCTTATCATTGCATTATTCACTAACGGGCACTCTGTTGAAAAATTCTAAATATGCGTCATGTTAAGGGAATCTGCATGAAAATGTTGAACTCAATTCGAGGAAAAAGTCTTCAGAGAAAAATATTTCGTGTCCAACTAAAAGAAAACGAACTTGATTATGGGGAATTGTTATATCATGCACATATTCGTTGGTTAAGTCAGAGTGAATTTTTAGAATGACTCAGAGACCAACTACAGGAGGTAAAAGATTTTTTGGAATCAAAGATAAAGCTCATGTTGAACTTGAAACGTGTTTATATCCCTTCTACCCTTTGGCCCAGCTAAAGGTGTAGAAAGAACTAAAGGATCATACGACATGATGAATTCCAATTATTTTATTTATCGCTATAAGCAACTCAAACACAAATAACACCATGAATAAGATAATTCAATTCAGTAATAGAGCGAGAGAGTAATTTGCATATCACGTTTTCTTCTTTTAGGAGAAGATTGGTTAAAAATGCTGGCCTATAAAAGAATTCCCAAGAGGATTAGAGGAAAGACGCGTATACATCCGTCACAAACTTAGTAATGACATTTGATAGATATATTTATCTTTCTTCGTTGATATAACAAGCCATCTGAATTAATTGAAATGCAAGAAAAAACAATTTGTAGAATTGATTGGATTTGGCAATATTTTCAAAAACAAGCTAAAGCTAATGTCTTCCCATCTGACGAAGAGTGAACTAAAAGGTTTCATAAATATACCTGACGAGTTGTTTAAAAATGGAGGTGAATTAAAAAAACAGAAATATTGAGATGAAATTAAAAAAAAACTTCTCTGTGAATTTTAGAGACATTTTAGGAATTAACTAGACTATAACCAATAGTTACATTCATGTGTTATCCATTTGGTAATGTTGATGTAAAAGAAATAACTAAAATTACAAATTATATACTCACTTTATACCTCTTGATTATAAAACGAAGTTTTTCTCCTTCAAAATAACATAATTTTTAAAAAGCTCTTAGTTCAGAATCTAAGAATATCTTTTGGAATGTAAACGACGAAGTATAGAGTATATCCTAATTTAAAAAGTGGCATTTCATTTAACATCGTTCTTTGTCCTTAACTACCTGTGGGAATCTGCCTTTTTAAGATAATTATAATAATGGCAAAGCGAATCGTTCCCTTTTCACAGACCACATATAATCCTGTACAATATAAACACATTGGTAATTATATACGAAGATATTCAATAATGGGGTGACAGTACCGAGACTGAATCTTCTACTGACTATAATTTCGAGAACTAATGTTCATATAATGTCTTTTGCCTTAAACGCGGGCAACAAATTTGGGACGGAGAGAGTTTATAAATAGACCGCATGTCCTAATGCAGGGGTGGGCAGACTTTTCCAGGGTACGGGCTACTTCTAATATTTTCCAGATGTTGCGGTCCACCCAGTATCAGTGGCACACACGGGTCCGGACCCTCCTTCATAGTCCATGATTTTTTTCAAACTATTTTAATCCCATGTATATAGTACGTAAAATTTAATTAAGTATTTGTTATTAATAATTTTTAATTAGTTAATCCTAATTACTGATTCAATAATTTCTTTCTTACTTTTCCTTGTTCCCGACAAACTACAAAATGAAAAGAAAAATATGTCTGGCAGCGTATTGGGGTAGGATATGAAAATGGTAGACATTCGAACACTGGGCCACCGCGCCGGCTTTGAAAAATTCAAGAGGGCGCTCACTGCCCAGGGCCGAAGGTGTGGTGAACTAAAGAAAAAGTCAATACAATATTTATTATAATTTAATAATAAATACGGAAAATGTACTTATACCTATACGTAAATAAAAGGAAAAACTCACTTTTTTAAAACGCGTTTAAACCAAAACGCAAAATGCAAAAACACATGTCATGCATTTATTACCAAACAGTTCAAAAAACATTAAGAAATAAAACATTTTCATCTAAAGTTAGTACTCATATTTATAGTCAGTAGAAGACAGACTGCTCACTGTCAGCCAGTCTTGAATATTTCCGTATGCAATTAATAACGGCTAATCTTCAGGCGGTCAATCCAAATTGTCTTAACATTCCACTGGTGAATCGCGATCGACGTAATGCCCACCCTGGTCTTAAAGGCTTTAAGTTAAAACGATAATTGGAAAGTTTTAACTTGATTCTTTAAATATTACCTTCAAAAAGGGACTGTAGTTATCTGCTAGTAGTTATAAAGATATTTAGAAATAAAATATTTCAAGCTTTTTTCTGGCTTGATTTATATATACCACTTTAATTAGAAAATAATCTGAAATAAAAAATCTCGGTTCGATGCTTTCGGAAGCTCGAAATTTGTAAGCAATCTCTTGATATTCTCATTCAAGAAACACACCTGAGACCAGGCGTTAATTTCAAAATCCCAAAATTCACCACTTTTAGTAACGACAGAACACCAATGCATCCGTCCGGCGGCACTGCTGTTTTGATAAAATCGTCCCTCAAGCATTAACCACATACCAACACCTTCGCTAAGAGCGGTCGAAGCAACGGCAGTTGTTCTCACCCCCCTGATGATGACCCACTGACTATTGCCTCTATTTACATATCTCCATCCACAAACCCGAACACAGCTATCAATGATTTGGAGGAAATTTTCTGTCTCGGACATTCCTCCATCCTTTGCGGAGATTACAACGCCCACCACACATCCTGGGGCTGCGTTTCAAATAAAGAAAGAGGTATTATTTCAAAAATTTCATGGATAACACAGACACCGATATTTTAGCCCCGCCTACACCCACACGATTTGGCTATAACTCCGCCTCCTCTATAGATTTCGCTCTGACGAGACATTTCTACCGGAGAACCAGTATAAACTCCATTCCAGAGCTCAGTTGAGACCATAACCCAATTATTCTAAACTTCCAGACCTCTATTAAATTTAATTTTCCCACACGCACAGTCACTACTAACTGGGAACGCTTTAGACACACCCTCAGACACTCCACCCACTTTCCATCAATCACAGCACACAATGATGAGGACATCGGGAGGCAGGCCGCCGATCTCACTCAAAAGATCCTAAACGCTTACGAAAGCTCCTCATGCCAAATACACTCCAATAATAAATTCTTCATTGATAACGATCTTAAAGCTCTCTCTAGAAATCGAAACCCAGGCCAGAAAACTCTGGCAATACACCAGACACCCCAACGACAAAAACGCACTAAACAGACTCCAAAACAAAATACGAAGGAAAGTAAATGCCTTCACGCAAAAACAATGGGAGGAAAAACTCACTTCCCTGGATACCGAAGACGGTTCCTTATGGAACATGACCAGGTGCTTCAGGAAGAAGAGATCCCCCATGTCAGCCCTAACAGGCCCCTCCGGGATTGCCTATACAGACAAACAGAAAGCTGAAACGCTGGCAAATTCGTTAGAAAACCAGTTTCAGCTAAACAACATCCAAAATCCAGAAAATGACACCAAACACACGAGGTTTCTCGATAGGTTCCTAACCAAAGACAATAATTTTGACGATACCCCAACTGTGTGACGCTAAACCCTCTGAAATTCTCCACTACATTAAGCACATTAAAATCAATAAAGCCCCAGGGCATGAAGGCATAACCAATAAAATGGTTAAAAACCTTCCCATGAGTGTCATCTTTCAACTTACAGATCTAATTAATAACATTCTAAAAATAGGCTACTACCCACAATCGTGGAAAACAGCCACAGTTGTACCTATCCTAAAGCCCGGCAAAGACCCACGTTGGCCGACTCATACCGGCCAATCTCGCTCCTACCTATCCCCAGCAAAATCACTGAGAAAATAATCCTAAATAGGCTAAACGACCACCTCACACAAAACGATATTCTGATACCGCAACAACACGGCTTCAGGCCCAATCTTTCCACATCACACCAGCTACTGCGTGTGGTGGAATACGTAAAAACTGGTTTCGCTGAAAATAAGTCAACTGGGGCTGTTTTCCTCGACATCCAAAAGGCTTTCGACAGAGTCTGGCATACAGGCTACTCTATAAATTAATCAGAATAACACTCCACCTTATTTAATTAAACTAATAAACTCCTTCCTAAATAACAGAAATTTTGCAGTCCTCGTTAACCACTCTACTCTTCCCTGAAAAATATCAACGCGGGAGTCCCGCAAGGGGCTCTCCTCTCCCACACTTTTTAATATTTATGTCAATGATATCACTAGGACAAGCTTCTCTACAATCTGCATGTACGCCGACGACACGGCAATCCTGGTACAGAACAGTGATTTAAAAACAATCACCCACGCACTACACAAACACCTAGCCAGACTAGAAGATTGGTCTCCACCTGGAAAATTGCCCTTAATGTAGGCAAAACGGAGGCCGTCTTCTTTTCTCGTCACATTAAAAAGAAACCACCAGATTTGTTTTTACATAACACCCACATACCCTGGTCTCAAAACACCAAACACCTTGGTGTCATTCTAGATAAAAGAATCACTTTCAAACAACACATCACACGATTACGTAAAAATTTCAGAATTTCCGTGGCTAAAATCTACCCACTAATTTCCCGGAAATCCTTTTTATCTCTCAGAAACAAAATGCTTATTTATACCCAAATCCTAAGACCCACCCTCATCTACGCCTACCCAATCTGAGGTCATGCAGCCTACTCGAATATAAACATCATCGAAAGAGCTCAAAACTTAATTATCCATACCATCACAAAAGCTGACTGGTACATCCGAAACGATGATATCAGGTTTACTCTAAACCTTAAAACCCTGAGAGAGGTGATCAAAAAGATCGCCATCAAATTCTTTACCAACATCGACACATACGAAAATAGAGCAATCCAAAGAATAGAAAAATATCCTCTAAATCCTCTCACAAATAGACCCAGAAACACACATCCTCTGCTAAAACAAAAAACTTCATACTTCCAACTTCCACCCAGAAGCCCCTACCACCCACGAGAGGCTGCAACCCGATTGGCCGGCGCCGTTTCTTTCAAAGCACTTCAAAACCCCTGCATTTTCAGGCAACTCGCATTCGCGCACCTACTCCGACTAGACGGGTCTTCCCGCTAGCCGCTCTCATTAAAAAAATGATTAAACCCGCACACACTCAAAATGCTACCCTCAATTAAAAAATTTTTTTCACATCCATTTCTTTTCAACATTCATATTATCAATCCTAACTAACTAATAAAAAAAATCCCCATGATATTATTTTGCAGTACTGGGCTAAAGTAAAGCCAACTAAAGCTACACCGAACCTTCAAGATAGGAGGTTAAGTTTCCACAAGGAAACAGGCACTCTGTTAACGACTCTACATATATAAGCTCAGTAAAACTATTCTATTAGTAAATTATTATATGGTATGAACCTGATGCATCAGATATTATTTGATAGAAATTATTATTAAAATGATTAATCCAAAAAAATTTTCATTTCTGTTAACGCCACTTAAAAACCTAATTTCAAGCATCGTACCATTTTAAAAAAATTTCATAATTTAGTTCCCTTTCAAAAATAATTATAAAGTTTTACTTTTATTTATACTAAAAATATTAAACACATTTTAAATATTCATAATTTAGCATTAAATTTAAATATCACACATTTTAAAACTTATTTTAAAATGTATTTGAAAAGGAAATGTAAGTATATTTTTCTTAGCATTTTGCAATTCTTTAGTGAGATCTTGTAAGTAGAGAATGAACTGTCTCTTTTTGAAATTATTTTTAAAAAAGTACTAAAATACTTTATACCTGTGTTTCTCAAAGTTTCAACACATTCGCGACCCAATATTCATTCATAATTTTCATTGCGCCCCCTCATACAATAGGAATGTATTGACTTCAATAATACTATACTTTGATGGCAAAACTATGATACCACTTTAATCTCTTAAGTGACACAGGCATATACATATGTCTCGCTCAGCCAAAACGTTAATTTCTCCATTGGTATATATACGTCTTTCTGTGCACTACTTTCCTTAAAATTATTTCAAATTCTTTGGAATGCAATTAAAGGACATTGACAATGCTAGCGAAGTATTTACTTATTTCAAATTATTTGTTTCTTTATTCATACTAGGGAGAAAATTCAGGACAAACCAGTCGCGAGTTCATGAACATTACTGCTATGCTACTACGGCCACCAGGTTACTTGGAAGGAAAATAAGACATTAACATACAGGATGTTCCTGAATGCCATGTACAAACTTGGAGGGGAGATAAAGAACATCCTGAAGAGCCATAACTACAAAGAAATCATGTGCACAAACGTAACTCTAACAAAAGAAAACCAGACACAAAGACTATAAAGACAAAACACATAATGTGCTGCAAGGCGCTTTATTACAAAAAAGAAACAATAAAAAAATTGTAATATAAACGCATCACAGGAGGTGTTCGAGATTGCGGCCATTGACATGTATGCACGCATAACAACAATTCGGATTTATGGATATGTTCGAAAATACCGCGTGTTTCACGGATCGTAGCAGCAACGATGGACATTTGTGCCACCAGTTTCACTTAAGAGCAGTCACTAGGGTAAGAATCTTGAAATAATCGATTTTGAGTTTTACATATTTCTGAAATCTGTAATTCATAACCTTTCTAGGGATATATAACACATGTCATGTTTTCAATTAGAGGACGTCAAAATGACTTTTAAATAATCATCAACTGGCGGCCCACGCCCACTTTTGACAGATATTTACCTTTTAAATATCTTGAAACACAATTGCAAAGCCTTCTTTTTATTTATTCATGCATGATTAACTCTAGATAACGGTATAACTGTACAATTAACTGTCAAGACTGGCGGCATTTATATTCCGAAGTCTGTGTTGTTATTTTTCTTATAATTTTTTAATTAATAAATGAAATTGATAAATTTTTAGTCTAGGTAAGATTTTTTTTTATAAAAAATACTGTTTTTCCGCAAATTATATGTTTCAAATTGTGTATAAAAATAGAAATTCTTTTAAATTTACTGAATGTGAATACACTGGAAGCTTACACATAATTAATTCCTTATGTATCCTTGTGCATACTGAAGTGTTATTTTGGAAACATTTCGCTAAAGAGACTTGTCATGACAAATTTGGATAAGTTCAGAGAAAATAAGTAAAAGTTTTTTTTTTTTTGAAAAAAAATTTAATATATTTGAAAAAATATCACTTCAGCATAAATATAAATGTTTCTTTATTGTACAGACAAGTTTTTAAACTTAAATATATATTCAAAAGTTTCTGAATGAATGAACCCTGAGATATTCAGATGTGCAATACCATTTGTCGTTGCAAAAAATTGGTTACATACATACAAATACATAAATATCATGTTTAAAAACATAAAAACTTTTTGTGAATGTTTTTTTCAGTGAATGCGTACTTATAACTATGTTTTCCCACATATTGTATTTTTTAGGACTCACATATGTTTAATCAAATATCCAAACGTTTCAAGAGCTATCTGTAGATTTTTTTTATTAGTATTTATAGATAATGGATTTAAATAAATATATTTTTTAAAATCAAAGGAATATTTCTATTATTTTATTATTAAATTAATTATTTGTTAATAAAAAGTATATGGCCTATTTTTTTGAATAAAAATACGTTCTAGAGACATTTTTAAGCTAACTGTAAGTAGTGGTTGATTGATTAATGAAAACCTGAAAATTATTTTATTATTTTAGATTCCTAAAAACTATCTATTATTAAAAAATGAGGGTTTTTTTTACTCAAGCATCAAAATAGTTTTCTTTTTATTGTTTAAATTTATTATTTTTTACTAAAGCAATATTTTTTTCATATGTCATGATTAGAAACTTGAAGATAAATCTTATATCCGAGGGGAGAGTAAGGGGGAAAATAGTTCTACACTCAAAAAGCCACTGTAACACCGTGTTGCAGAGAGAGAAATGAAACCAGTTTAACTTTAGTAAGATCTGGAAGATATTTTTTTTTCGAAAAAGGGAGTTGTAATGACGTTAATATAAAGGAATCACAAATACACCAGGAACTTCGATAAAGGAAGGGGAATTTCCATGGCAATATGTTATCTATTCGAATATGGTCATGCAACGCCGGTTTAAATGTAAATGAATGAAACCCGTCTCACAACGAAAAGAAGTGAACAAATTTCGAAAATGGAAATTTTAATGACATTGTTATGGAAACCACTCACATTACACGTGTACACACACAGAGAAATGTTGTGGTCCTGAGGGAAACCGGGTATTTCCGTGGTGATTAAGTAATTTACTCGGTAAAAGCCCGTGCAACGCCGGGCTAAGCGAGGGGGAGGGGGAGAAATAAAGAAGTCAAAGTAAATTCAAAAAAGAATATTTTAAGTGTGACTTTTTGAACGGAAAGGAATATGTTAAACGAGAAAGCTTGAGCGATGCCGGGCCTTGCACTCACGAAGAAGTTCTGGCATCATGACTGAAAGAGGAAATTCTCATTAGGAATAAGTTATACACTCGGTAAAAGAAATGCAAACACCGGACTTAGCGGAGGGGAAATAAACATAGAAGTCAAAGTACGAGGCATGTTTATTAAGTAAGTACCGTTTTGAAATTAAAAAAAGACGTGCAAAGATATCCCAATAATTTTATTTTTGCATGAAAGCTTGCACCTTAATCTACTTTTCTACATAATTTCCGTGAATATTGAGGCCCTTGTCATAACGTGGCACCAGTTTTTGAATACCCTCCTCATAAAATTCTGCCGCCTGACTTGTTAACCACTGTATCACAAATGTTTTGACTTCGTTATCGTCTTGAAGACGCTGACCGCCCAGGTGTTTCTTCAAGTGCAGAACAAATGTTAGTTGCTGGGCGCCGGATCAGGGCTGAATGGAGGATGATCTAGAGTTTCCCATTTAAAAGATTTGATGAGATCTTTGGTCCGATTAGCCAGATGTGGACGAGCATTTTCATGCAGCAAAAAGATACCCTTACTCAACTTGCCACGTCTTTTGTTCTGGATTGCACGACGCAGTTTGTTCAATGTCTCACAATAAGACGCTGCATTGATTGTCTCATTACGAAGCAGAAACTCCACTAGCAATACTCCTTTTCCGTCCCAAAAAACTGTGCACATGATTTTCCGGGCAGAAATTGTTTGCTTAAACTTCACTCTTTTGGGTGATGATGAATTTTGCCATTACATGGATTATTGTTTCGATTCTGGTGTGACGTAGGCCACCCATGTTTCGTCACCAGTGACAATTTGGTCTAAAAAATCTTCACCTTCATTGTGGTACCGCTCAAGGAAAGTCAATGCACTGCCTAAACGTTGGGTTTTGTGTAAACCCGTCAACATTTTTGGAACCCAACGTGAACACAATTTCCGGTAATTCAAGTTCTCGGTCACAATGCGATACAAACACTACGAGAACATTGAGGAAAGCAGTCGGACAATGATGAAATTGTAAAGCGTCTGTTTTCTCTCATCTTTTCGTCCACTTTCTGCACCAAAGCTTCATTAACGACCGAAGGACGCACACTCCGTTCTTCATCATGCACATTTGTGCGGCCATCTTTAAATGCTCTCACCCATTTCCTTACCATTCCAATACTCATAATGTTTTGTCCGTAAACTTCACAGATCTCCCGATGAATATCGATCGGTTTTACGCCTTTAGCACTAAGAAATCGTATAACAGCCCGTACTTCACAATCAGCGGGACTCACGTTTGTCGGAGGCATCTTAAACACTCAGTAAACAACGTATACAATGAAGAATCAGACTGTAATGGCGTCAGTGCGTAGACAAGAGATGTAGGTAACCAGCGAGCATGCGCGGAACGCCGACCGGAGCGCTGCGGCGGCGGAATCGCAAAACGGTACTTACTTAAAAAACATGCCTCGTAATTTCGAAAAGAATATTGGATATGCTGACTTTGTGAAGGGAAGGGGAAATTTATAAAAGTAGGGAAAGCCCGTGCAACGCCAGGTCATACAGATAGTTTGTTCATAAAAGGCGAAACATCTCGAAAGAACTTTAAGGATAATACATTAAAACGAAATTTTTCACTTACAATTATAAAGAAAAGCTTGCGGCAATATCTCAATTTCTGAGTTACTTCCTTTTTTGTTAAAGGAGCATTTTATTGTATTTATTTAAAATTATTTTAATTCTTGGCGGATCCAAAATTAAACATTTATTTTAAAATAGTGTTGGTTGTGATCAAAATGATGTAAAAAGTGTTACCTCATTCTGCAATTGCTAAAGAAGCTTTTGATAAGTTATGTTTATGAAATATAAAATTCAAAGATTCATGAAGTGTTTATCCCAGAAACCTCTAACAATATATCACGTAATGTAAGAATACGTCCTTTTTCTTCTGTTAATAAAATCAATTACAGTTTTTTTAAAAAAATTAATAAACACAAACGCTTTTATTTTGAATCGAACAAAAATGTAAAAAAATTATTCTTAATATAAAAATAAAAGTGATTCACGCGAACAGATTAATTTCGTTGGGTAATAGCGTGGGGTGTTCCATATATCAATTGCTGTAATTTTTTATTTCGATTCTGAAATTTTGAGTTAGTGTAAAAATTTAGTACAAAGCACCCGACGCCTTTACCACAATGACATAAATTTTCTCGTTAATCATGAAATTCTAATTTTTTTTAACTTTTTAGTTCAATTCTGTATCAAAGCGTGGTTTTTAGTTTTTTAAAACTATAACTTTTTTCCCATTTTTAGTTCTGTCTAAAAAAAGCGTGTTTTTTATTTTTATAAACTATCCTTTATTCATTGTTGAATTTATCCTTGAGAAAGATATTTGGAGCGGAATTACTTGGCTGATGAAATTAGTCTTGCTCTTCAATGGATATTAATTAACGGGACTGAAGGATATTTATTCTCTCCGCTTACGGGGCTTCGAATGACTCTCGTCTTCATAGATTCCGTATTTCAAAGACTCCGTATCTATAGATATATATATATAGACGGACTCCGTCTCAAAACAAATATAAATGTATTAAGATGAAAAAGTTCGCATTAAAAGAAATGGTTAATGTACCATGCATTTGTAACGGACTAAAAAGTATAAAATTCCTCCTTTTCGTTTTTTTCCCCTTTTTTTCACATTTTCATCCATTTCTGAGCTATTGTCGCAATTTCAAGACTCTAGCTCATCGGGAAATTATGGCTTAAAATCATATACAAAATTCCATCCAGACAAACATACAAGAAATTGAGGTAATCAAAACATGGTAATATAATGCTAAGTAACAATTGTTTCATCCTATTTTAATCGTATTGATATAATGTTAATTCTTATCATCAGTTCTAATTGTATTGCTTTATAAAAATTTAAAAAAATATTTTGCAGTTCGAGCATAATTTTTTTTCACATGCACGAGTCGTCACCTTAATCTTTTAATCGCTAAATGTGGAATTAGTTTCCAAACCTGGAAATGGTACATGCAATAAGTCGCCAAATCTGGAAGTGGTTTAAGAAATTAGTCGCCAAATATGGATATCGTTATTCATGATGCCTTGGTCAGGACAATGGAACAAAATTATGAGATTATTATATTGTGATCGGACCTTGACAAGAGCGCCAAAATTTCGATTTAATGTGAAGTTTCAAAGCGGGTAAAAATCGAGTTCAAAGATTCCGTTACATACAAGTAAAACTTATAAAAGCGTGTAATAAAAGAGAACAAAATTAGAAAACATGCTAAAAAGAAAATTAATTCTAAATATCATGGAGCAGAAGCTAAAAAAAGAAAATAAAATAAAAATCTCTTACAATTGAAGGCCTAGAATATTAGATATTTTAGTACAAAACTAACTAATTGTTTTCTTTTTGCATGAATAATTAAAACTACTATATGAAATTTTGTAGTTTTCGCAAATCAATTCTAAAAGGAAATACATTTCTTAAACGAAGATTTGCTTTAAAATTATTTCTATAATCTGTTTCCTTAACCACATAGAAAGGAACTTTTAGACTCGAAATACAGAATATGTAACACATAAAATTATTGATAATCTTCAGATGCTTTTTAAATTTTTAATTCCCTTTTTTAATTACATTTGATGAACTGGCATATTTTTCTCAACGAATTCAAATAATCTCTTTTTTATGATGTATACATATGAACAAAGTACGATAATGGCTGATAATTATGTCCCATTTATTAATTCCAAAGCTCAGTAAATTTATTACATTCGTAAATTATTCTGTGATCAGACAACAGATGAATCACATATTTTTCCATTTAAATTATTATTTAATTGGTTATTCTGTTAACACCACTTAATTAAATATTCCAAGCATCGTGCGATTTCTAAATTTTTTTCTTGATTTTCTTTTTTAAAAAAATTGTACATTTTTGCATTTATTTATACTAAAAACTATTAAACTCCTTTTTTTAAAAATTGACATTAAATTTTAAAAAAGTGGCAGCATCAGATATTTTAAATCTTTTTTTTTAAATATACATTGTCATGGAAAAGGTAGTATATTTTCCTAAGGGTTTTGTAATTCCTTTGTGAGGTCTTGTAATGAGAGAATAAACTGTCTCTTTTTGAAACTATTTAAAAAAATACTTTTTACCAGTGCTTCCCAGACTTTCTATACTAGCTACTCAATTTTCAATCATAATTTTCATCGCACCCCCTCGTACAATAACAATGTATTCAGTTCAATAATACTATACTTTGACGCTCAGACTAAGAAACGAATTTAACTCTTAAGTGACACTGGCATATGTAAATGTCTCGCCCAACCATAGCGTTCATTTTCCTGGGCGTATGTATACTTATTTCCTAAATACGATTTTTTTTGTACACAACTCTCCGTGAAATTATTTTAAAGGCCTTGGAATGTAGTACAAGGATCTTGACAATGCTTACGAAGGATTTCCTTATTTTAAATTATTTCATTTTTTATCCTTACTAGGACAAAAATTCAGGACAAACCCGTCACGATTTCATGGCCATTACCACAATACTACCATGACTTCAGGACACTTGGGAGGAAAATATGTGACATTTAAGTATAATGTAGAATATTAAAAGCCATGAAGTGTGTTGTGAGTGAATATAAACATCGCACTGTTCAAACTATAGGAGACGTTTTGTCTACGAACCTTATAATTTCATTAAATATCTAATTAGGGGTAAATACTAGTGAATGATGCATACTGAAATATACTGTTAAAAGGAAAATTCAAATTGTATTTGTTCATAAGGGACAACATATCTCGAAAGAAATTAAAGGATAATATGTAAAATTTAAAGTCTTTACTTAAAAATAATTCAGCACAGCTTGTATCCCAAGATTCATTTTCTGAATTATTTTCTTTCATGGTAAAATGAGCATTTTTTTATTGTGCTTATTTCATTATTTTTAATTCATATGCATAATTTACTTCAACTGATTTTAAATAGAAAAAAAATAATGAGGCTTAGAACGATTTGAAATCTTTTTTTTTAATTGTGTTATGTGAATATGCTTAGAGAAAGTATTAAAGGAATCTCGATAGAATTTTTGCATGTAATAAGGGAAGAGTTTTACGGTTGATCGGAATAAAAGTTTTATTGAATTCGAAATGAAGGCTATTTGGATCGCGCATATTAGCATTTATTTAACGAAACTATTAGAATAACTTAGCCATTCGAGCTTAAATTTTTATTTAATGAAATGATTATTCCCAATTGTCTATGAATATGCAATAATCTTATGATTCTATATAGAGGATCTTATACTGATTCAAAACACTTGAAGTGTAGCAACACAGAACTACGAAGAATCTAAATCAATCATCTATTTATAAAATACACAATGGATTCTAACTTCGGCTTGCTACAAGAATTATATATATAAACCCTTCCTTCTACTTATATATAATACTCAGTACCCTTAATGGCCTACTGAGATGTCACGAAGTTCAAATAGTGTGATACGTTTGCCTGAATTAAATGAGTTAGTTCCAGTTTATTTATTTAGCGTGTATTTCAGACAATAGTGGTGAATTTCCTTCTTCAATAAAGTTTTCTATCACATTACATATGACAGTATACAAAAAATACCAATATTATATATAACAATTTTGAAAAAAATATTAATATTTAGAATTATAAGAAATATATTCATATATAATAATGCTTCTAATTTTATCTGGTTTTAATCGAACGATAGAATTTGGCGACAACATAATTAAACATTTAATTTTAAATAGTGTAGGTTCATCAAAATGATGCAAAAACTGTTATCTCATTCTGCCATAGTAGATAAGGAATCCTGTGATAAGGACGGGTTGTGAAATATTACATTCAAAGATTCATAAAATATATAACACAGAAACCATCGCGACTTTTTCCTTCAGTTAAAAAAATAGAGGGCAAATTTAGAAAACGCGCTTAAAGAATAACAATTATAAATATCAAATAACATTTGAAACAAAAAAAAAACCGTACAATTGCATACAGAGTATTTCTAGAGTAGTAGATTTCTTAGTTTATAGCTAATTTTTTTTCCCTTTTGTATTAATGATATGCACTATTACATGATAATTTGTATTTTTGCCATAGCGCTTTAAGAGAAACATTTCTTAAGCGCAGAGTAACTGCGAAATGTTTCAATAAACTGTTTCCGTAACCACATAGAAAATAATTTGAATACCCGTAATAAAGGACACATAAAATTATTGATAACCTTCAGATCCTTTTTAAACTTTTAAAATGACCGTTTTATAAATACAATTGATGAATTGGCATATTTTTCTCAACGAATTTGAAAAATCCCTGATCCCCTGGGGGCGTGCCCTACAGTTTCAGAAACGCTGCTTTATGTGTAAAATCTTTAAAAAACATATCATGTTGACCTAAACAATATGGTTTACTCTTAAGGGAAATTCAAAGATAAATATATTAGAAAATTATCAATACAAAAATATTTATCATTAACACTTCTACGAGACTTAACTCAAAATGCGCTTATCTTAGGGATTGCCATATGATAAGCCATTGCCATTGAAGACCCTCCGTGTAGATACGATCAGGCCTTATAAATCTATCAAGCGAAAACGACACGTGTTAGCTTTGTTGTGGTAATTTAGAGAGTAAATTTCGAGCACAGGTGTCGTTCTCGTCACTTGAATGAGGCACAGATTTTATATGTCCGTTGGAAACACCTATCGAAGTTTTTTATAGCTTGACGTTGTTAATACTCTCACTCTTCGAAAGTATCATCACATCATTGTAGTTTTTTAACCAAAAAGTGAATCGATTTTTAAAGGGATAAAAAACATCTAACTATCTTTATTGCAAGAACCTTTTCCCAAATCAGTCAAGCACTGTTAAACTGATAAACACTTGGTACATAAAAAAAGAAAAGCAAACATGATTCATAAGTATACAACGCTCAGAACCAAAAAAGACTACCAAGACTTTCCTATTAAGGTACACAACTAGCCTAAAATCTCGGTTGTTGTCAAAATATAACATTTTTTAATGATTTTTTTATATGCTTTCTTAATAGCTTTTAAAAATTTAAATTTGTTTATTCTCCATCCACTAGAACGAAAACTGCAACAGTTTTAGTAAAATTAGATGCCATAATTTTACACAAGATGTGAAACTTTTGAATACGTTTTACTCGAAATCTAGTTTTTTTTCGAAAACTTAAACGAGGACAATGACTGCTCAAAAAGTCTTGAAAATATTTTACAGGAATTTTTTGTGTATGTTTTCTGTATAAAAGAATATGTATAAAATATAAAGTATGTTTTCAGTATATATGACTTCTTTTTTTACAGTTTTATATTGAATTACTGAAAGTTGTTTTCTCTCAACTATCTATCCATTTTTTCTTTGAAGGAAAATTAAAAATTTCAGAAACTAAAATTTCTATTAAAACGAGAGGGATTTTACAGCGGTTATTAATTTTTCAAAATTTTCATTTATGTCCTGATGAGTGAAAGATTTGAACATAATTTTAGACAAAAGTCGTGAACTCGTGACTGGTATATCGAGTGGTGAGCTCAAAAGCTGGTTTCACTGAAGACCAGTCGGGTAGAGGGGCTGATGCATTTCAAATCTTTTGAGACTTAAAGCTCTCACGTTGGCGTGATTTGGAATTTTCAACTGCGTGCCAGATATCATCCTTTTCATTTAACAGTGATTTAAAATTACACGATCCGTTACCCATAGCAATTGTGCAGTTTCAAAGAGCGATATTTTTACAAATGGAGATAAATATACGTGAATGAAATCAGAACAACCTATCTGGCGACACTGGTGAAACAAAACATTGCTAATGCGAATTGGCAGGTGTTGACCATCTGCCCTCGCTTTTGTTCTGTTGAGCGTCGTTTCTGTTACGTGTGAGATTTATTTTATAACGCGCGCTTGTTTAGTGCATTGGTTCTTAACTGAAAACAGGAAATTGAACGAACAAAACATCAGAAACAGGCACGTTTAGAGGCTTCACAGAATTTTTGGAAGTGGCCAATGCGACACTAAATTTCTTGAACTGAGGATAGTGGCCTGAAGTCTGATGTCTTAGGAACGAATCATTCTGAAACGAAGTGGCAATGCATGCAATGATGTTCCCCTGAATCAATTTGCCGGAAAAGAGTCGATGCACAAAAAAAAAAAAAAAAAAAGACGCTTCAAAAAGATGCTTATCATCTGTTTTGATAGTCAAGGTGTTGTCCAAGAGGGATTTATACCTGAGGGAACATCAATTAATGCTGCAAAAAGTTTTGACCAGTTTCATGAACCGTCAACGCAGGGTACGACACCAGTAAACACAACAATTTCCATTGGTTTTGTTCACTATAATACTCGCCCCAACACAGTCGAAATCGTTATACAGTTCCAAAAAAATAGGGGGTGGGTACATGGTGAGCATCCAACATGTCGCCAGATCTCAATCCCTCCATACTTTTTCCTATTCCTACGACTCAATTATGCTTTGAAAAGGAAGAGATTTGACGATATTCCCGACATCGAACGAAAAATAACGAGGTTCTTAAATTCCATCCCAAAACAAGACTTCTTGCAAAATTTCCAGGACATGTATAGCAGATTTCAGTGATGCATATTTATGGGAGATGACTAATTTTCGTTAATATTTCTTCTAGATTAATGTTACAGGGCTATTCAACGAACTTTATTTTCAAATATTGTATTTTCTTCTCTTTCAATTGGTGTTGTGTAAATATGCTTTTACAAAGTATTAAAGAAATTTTGATGGAATTTTTAAATGTGAAAAAGGAAAAAATTTTTGGTTTACTGGAATTAAACTTTTATTGAATTCGAAACGAAGGCTATTGTGATCTTGGATGTTAGAAATTTTCAATGAAACAATTAGAATAACTTATCCTTTTCGAGCTTAAACTTTTATTTCATGAAGTAATAATTCCCATTTTCTATGAATGTATAATAATCTTATCATTCTTTATGGTGAATCTTACATTAATTCAAAACTTCTGCAGTGCTAACCACACAGAACACGAGGATGTACTACGAAAGATATAAAACATTCATATATTCATAGATTAGTAATAGATTCAAAATTCAATTTGCTACACGATTTAAGCCTTTGCTTTCTTATATATACTCAGCACCATTAATGGCCTACTGAGTTCTCATGAATTTCAAAAAATAAATATCTATCAATAGAATGAGTTAATTCCTGTTTATATATTTAGTGTGTATTTCTGACAATAGTGGTGAATCTTCATCTTCAAAACAGTTTTCTTCCACATTACATATCACTGTTTACAAAAATATTAATATTTACATTTTTCAAGAAAATATTAATATTTAGAATTATAAGAAATATATTAATAACTAGGAATGCTTATAATTTTATCTAGTCATAATCGAATGATAGAGTTTGGCGACTACAAAATTAAACATTTAATTTAAAAGAATGGGTTCACCAAAATGATGCAGCAATTGTTACCTCATTCTCCCATTGTAGATAAGGAATCCTATGATAAGGATCTGTTTATGAGATATTTCATTCAATGTTTCATAAAACATTTTGCATAGGAACCATTATTAATAAATGGTGTAATTTAATAAAACGTTTTTTCCCTTCAGTTAAAAAGATAGAGTACAAATTTAGAAAATATGCTGAAAAGAGTATAACAATTCTAAATATCAAATAACAATTCAAAATAAAAAAAGAAAATTATACAATTGAATGCAAAGTATTTCTAAATTAGTAGATATTTTAGTTTACAAATAAATTATTTCTGTTATTTTTGTTAGAATAACCTACACTCTTATATGATATGTTTTAGTTTTTTCAAATCGTTTTTAAACAGAAAAATTTCTTAAACACAGATTAACCGTGAAATGTTTTCAAGAAACTGTTTCCATAACCCCATAGAAAGGAGTACTTGAAGACTCGTAATATAGAATATATGACACATAAAATAAGTGATAATCTTCATATCATTTTTAAAATTTTAAAATTACTTTTTTATAAATACAATTGATTCATTGGTATATTTTTCTCAACGAATTTTTAAAATCTCTGACTTGTCCCATTGTATACAGGGGTTACTATTACGATTATTTCTGATAATTATGGACCGTCATCCATTTATTATCTCCAAGGCACTGTAAATTTATTATATTTGTAAACTATTTTGTGTTAAGACAACAGATGAACTAGATATTCTTCGACAGAAATTTTTTATTAAATTGATTATTCCAAAAAAATTTATTTCTGTTATCGTCAATTTTTACCTACTTCTAAGCATCGTACATTTTTTAAAAAAATTTTCATTATTTTTTTCCAAAAAAATTGTAAATGTTTGCATTAATTTCTTTTTAAAAAATATTAAACACATTTTAAACATTCAATTTAACAATGCATTTTTAAAAATGGGAGCATCAAAAGTTGTAGAACTAATTATAAAATGTACATGGAAATGTAAAATGTAGTACATATTTTTCTTAGCATTTGGTAATTCTTTAATTAAGTCTTGTATGCAGAGAAAAAACTATCTCTTTTTGAAATTATTAAAAAAAATATTTTATACCAGTTTTTATTAATCATTCAATATTCACTCTCAATATTCATTCATAAATTTCTTCACACTCCCTCATAGAGTAACAATGTATTGGATTTAATAAGACTTTGCAATGATGCTAAAACTACAATACGACTTTAACCTCCTATGCGACACTGGCATATATAAATGTCTCTCACAGCGAAAGCGTGAATTTCCCTACACGTATATATAAATCTTTCTGAAGTGCGATTATTTCTCAATGCACTGCTATCTATAACATTATTTCGAAGGCTTTGAAATGCAAAAATAGAGCCTTGGATATGTTTGTGAAGGGTTTACTTATTGCAGATTATTTGCTTTTTAATTCCTCAGTCCCCCACCCTTCATTCTTCATTACATTACTATGCGCGGCTACATGGAAAGTAGTTGGCATTAGGAAGTTAATCGCATAGCTTTTAATTGACAGTCAAGGGACTAATTACTAACCATGAAAATTATCAAGATAAGCTTTAATTTTTGTATAAAATTTTATATGTGGCAATACCATGGGAACACTGGTAATTATTAAAATTGTTTTGAAGTTAGTATATTTGAATAAATTCTAAAATACAATGTACAGCTCCTACACATTAAACGTGCATTTGTTTTTTGTATATTTAGTTTGTTTACTTTCAGAAACAGGTTTTTAAATTAATTTTTTTTTTCGAATTTTCCAAATGATCGCGATCTTTTCTTTTTCCACCTTGTTGTTTTGCCAAGCCCCCAGTTGGGCGTGCCCCACAGTTTGAGAAACGCTGCTTTATGCAGAAATTTTTTTAAAAACATATAATTTTAACCTAAATTATATGGTTTTTTCCTTAGGAAAATTTAAAGATAAATACATTAGAAAACTATCGATACAAAAATATTTATGATTAACACTAATACGAGACTTAATGCAAAAAGCGCTTATGATATGGATTGCCATAAGAAACCACATTGCCATTGAAGACACACCGTGCAGACGCCTTAATGCCTCTTAAATCTATCGAACTCAAACGACATGCTTTAGATCTGTTGTGGTAATTAGGAGAGAGAATCACGAGCACAGGTGTCGTTCTCGTCACTTGAATGAGGCAAAGATTTTCAATGTCCGTTTACAACACCTATCGAAGTTTTTTATAGCTTGACGTTATTAATACTCTCATGCATCGAAAGGATCATCATATCATACTAGTTTTCTAGCCAACAAGTGAATCAATTAAGGGAAAAAATTAAAAAAGTCACTAAACTATCCTTATTGCAAGAACTATTACGCAAATCGGTCTCGTACTGTTAAAAAACTGGGAAACATGGTACATAAAAAAAAGAAAAGCAAACTTCAATTATTAGTATACAACGCTCAGAACCAAAAAAGCCTACCAAGATTTCCCTATTAAGGTACACAACTAACCTAAAATCACGATTGTGTTTTCAAAATATGACATTTTTTTATGATTTTATTTTATAGGCCATCTTACTAGTCCTTAAAAATTTCATTTTTTTATTTTCCGTCCACTAGAACGAAACTGCAAGTGTTTTTTTTTAAATCAAATGCCATAATTTTACACAAGATGTCAAACTTTACAATACGTTTTACTCGAAATGTAGATTTGTTCAAAAGTTTAAACGGGGACAACAATTGCTAAAAAAGTTTTGTAAATAATTTGCAGGAATTTTTTGTGTATGTTTTTTGTATAACAGTACAGTGTTTTAACATTCAAATTTACCAATCTCTGCTTTATTACAAAATTTAGAGTCCTATAGTGTGTATAATTTCTCTTCTTTTTAAGCAATTTCATATAATATATAAGATAAAGTGCTCTAGTTTTTGTAAAAATTAAAATAACTCTTTTCCTGAAGGGCATTTAAAAAATGAATAATAGAGCAGCAAATGAGAAAGGAAAAATTGAAAATTTATTTATAAACTTTTGGTATAGAATGGGTCCCGTTTATGTAACTTTTTGCAAACTTCTATCATTTTCTTCCCATTTCTTAATTTTTACAAATTTTTCTTAAAATATACTAAATTCTGAATCCCACAAAAAGTATCCATTTTTTTAAAAAAAAAGTTGTTGCAAGTAGCCAGATACTTTAATTTGAAAATTTAACTGCTGCTCTGTTTCGCTTTTCACTTTGTGACGGATCTATACGCAGCTCTACTAGCTTTTGGGGATTCTTCAGGGGAAACATTTTTATCAACCAACATTCACCGAGTAAGGAAGCGTGATTATGCAAATTAAGTACATTATATTAACTTTGTATTTGCGAGTTTGAAGAGCTAATTGGCAAGTTCGTTGGTTAGTTGGAGAGTGAAAGATCGTGAAATGATTAGGTGCATTTGGAGTTTATCAATGGGAGACTACTAAGAGTGGATCAATCGACGTTGATTAAATCCAGATAAGGATTGCCTTCAAGGTTCTAATGTAGGACTTGACTTCATAAAAGGACAGGTATTGCGATCCTTATTTAAAAAGAAGTCAGTTTATTAGTGCGTGACGTAGTTTATATTGAGCGTGTTTAAGCTACCGCGGAATCATCTGAGGGTCCGTTTTATTATCCCCAGGCTATTGAGTCTCACCTGCGCGCTCTACTATCTGATTTGTTATCTTAATTAGATTTTTATTGGGTCTGCTTGATATTTTGGTGACCATAAAATAATTAGAGTGGATATTGTCTTCTGATTATTCAGTTTTTCCCACACAACTTGCCGGGTCTGAAGGTAGAAAAGAGGTTTCAGAGGGAAGCAGGAACCGACCGGCATTACAACCTCTAGTTCATTTCTTAACTATTTGATTCCAAAAACACGGGTGGATGAATGACTTCTTTTTTTACAGGTTTATATTGAATTAATGAAATTTGTTTTCTCCCAAATATCTATCCATTTTTTTTCGTTGCAGGAAAATTAAAAATTTCAAAAAACAAAATTTCTAGTAAAACGGGAAAAATATTTAAAGCGGTAATTAATTCTCCAAAATTTTCATTTCTGTCCTGATGAGTGAAAGATTTAAACAAAATTTTAGACAAAGATCGTAAACTCGTGATTGGTATATCGAGTGAAGAGTTCAAAAAACTAACTGGTTTCACTAAAGAACAGTCGGGTAGAGGAGCTGATGCATTTCAAATCTTCTGAGACTCAAAGCTTTTACGTTGGTATGATTTGGAATTTTCAAGCGCATGTCAGATATCCTCCTTTTCATTTAAAAGAGATTTAAAATTACACTATCCGTTACCCATAGCAATTGTGCATTTTAAACGAGAGATATTTATACAAATTGAGATAAATATGCGTGAATTAAATCAGAACGGCCTATCTAATAACACTGGCAAAACAAACATTGCTAATGCGTAGTGGCAGAAGTTGACCATCTGCCCTCGCTTTTGTTCTGTTGAGCGTCGTTTCTGTTCCGTGTGAGACTTATTTTATCACGTGTGCTTGTTTAATGTATTTGTTCTTAACTGAAAACAGGAAATTGAACAAACAAAATAAAGAAGTAGGCACGTTTATAGGCTTCACAGTATTTTGTGGAAAAGGCCGATGCGACATCAAAGTTCCGCAAATGAGGATGATGGCCTGATGCCTGATGTCCCAGGTATGGACGACTCTGAAAGGAAGTGGTAAAGCATGGGATGGCGTTCTCCTGAATCAACTCGCCGGAAAAAAAGCCAATGCAGAAAAAAGACGCATCAAAAAGTTGTTCATCATCTTTTTTGATAGTCAAGGGTTTGTCCAAAACGAATTTATACCTGAGGGAACATCAATGAATGCTGCAAGAAATTTTGACCCGTTTCATGAAACGACAACGCAGGGTACGACCCCAGTACACACAGCAATGTCCATTGGTTTTGTTCACATAAATACTCGCGCCAAAACAGTCCAAATCGTCATACACTTTAAAAAAAAGGAATGAAAGTGCAATGTGAACATCCACCATTTCGCCAGATCTCAATCCTCCATACTTTTTCCTATTCCTATGACTCAAACTCGCTTTGAAAAAAAAAAGAGATTTGAAGAAATTCCTGACATCCAATGAAAAGTAACGAGGCTCTTGATCTCCATCCAAAAACAAGACTTCTTGCAAAATTTCCAGGACATGTACAGTAGATTTCAGTGATGCATATTTATGGGAAATGACTAATTTTCGTTAATATTTCTTCTTGATTACTGTTACAGGGATATTCACTGAACTTTACCGTCAAAGATTGTATTTTCTCTCTCAGCACTCCCTTCATAGACATTTAGAAACCATACATCGCTTTTATAAGGAAATACATTTAAACCGCGGTTACTCGCGATTGTTTTTGCTACTGTCGTTACTCGCGGGGTGTAGAGAACACCACAAACTTTTAACACGTGTATTAAAGAAAGACAAAAAAATTAAGTCAATAATGATACGTATTCATAAAGTACAAGATGTTTTTTGTATTATGCGAATAAAATTATTAAATTCATTCCACATAAATAAGACTAATATTATTTTAAACTAAACTCCAAAATTTTCCTTTAAAAACATGAAATTTTTTATTTTTTTCATAAAACACAAGTAAAACTTTTTTTTCCAGTAATAAACTTAATGTTAACTTGTAATTATTGTTAAGGATAGTAGAAAGTAGAAAACAAATATCTTAATCATTTTCCAAACATTCAGAGCAGACTGTATTCATATCGTTCGTTCCTGAGACATCAGACTTTATGCCATTATCCTCAGTTCAAGAAATTTAGTGTCGCATCAGCCGTTCCACAAAATTCTGTGAAGCCTCTAAACATGCCTCCTTTTTATTTTTTGTTTGTTAATTTTCTTGTTTTCAGGTATGAACCAACAAACTTAACAAGCATGCGTTATAAAATAAGTCTAACACGGAACAGAAACGACGCTCAACAGAACAAAAGCGAGGGCAGATGGTCAACATCTGCCACTACGCATTAGCAATGTTTTGTTTCACCAGTGTTGTTAGTTAGGACATTCTGATTTCATTTACGTATATTTATCTCGATTTGTATAAATATATGCACATATTTGTTTTACATTTAAGGCAAACACAATTGGTTTTTACATCTTTTACCCGTGGACAAATAGTAAAGAGCCCCTTTTTGGTGAATTACTGCTCTTTTTACAATATTCTGTGTCAGTAAAACTTTTTGAATTTATTGTCAATTATTTGTTTCCCTGAGTTTAATTGTTGTTTCTTGTTTAAAGATTCTCCCTATTCTTATACCGTATCCTTGAGATGAACAGATTGTTTAATATGGTGCCCTTTTAAAATAACACAGTCTTCGAAATCACTAGGTTCATCCTCAGAATCTGTCGATACTATATCTAATAGATCACAGAGTCACTGTTGCTCCCTTTCCCATGGAATTTTTGCCGTAATTTCTGAAAAACGTTGCAAAAATTTTAACAAAAAATTATATTTTACAATTATTTTAAAGTTTTATATTATTTTTATATTTTAATTTTTGAAATTTTAAATAAAATGTATATGCATATTAATATATTTGAAAAGAAAATATTAACGGAAAGAGCGGAATACTTACCCTATTTTAGATGCTTCGAGTACGAAAATACATCTCAATCACTCGCGGGGTGCACTCCAGATAAACTTTTGAAGGTCATTAATTTTCAAGCGTCCGGGGGAGAGTGATTGCATCAGGCCTGAAGTTACAATGACCTAAAATGTACAGCTACAGAAAAATTGTAGTTCTGCGCATTCTTTGTGGAATTATAAGAAGCCTTTCTTGTTGCTGGGGTGTACACAGTACCCTGAACGAGTGATCGTGCATTAAGAGATGTTAATTATACTTCATTTCAGTGTGTTTATTAACATCCCACATAATGCAGTACAGGGAATATTGGTAATAGCCTTGTAATATTAAATCATTTTCAAGCGACGAGGATAATGCCTGTACTAGCACTCACTCCACCATATGAACCCTAAAAGATTTAATGCATATCAAACCCTCTAAAATGCATGTCTTTAATGGCACCAGGATTCGAAGCATGACAAGCCGGTTGCTAGTTCTTAAAAATAACCATTATTCTAGCATGGACATTGGGAAACATGGAAAGAAAAGTGTTACATTAAAATATCTCATGAAACATTTATAACCATTAAAGGGAACTGAAAGAAAGTACTCGGGAATGTGTGATGGACACTGTTATATATTGTTAAACTGTACTCTGTAAATAATAGTAATGTCATAAAAATTTAAAACAAAAATGGAATCAAGATTGTGAAACCAGTTTAAATCTAAATACATAAATAGCAAAAGAAATATACAGTTATGCAAGACTATAGTAAGACCAATTGTCTTATGCGGTAGCGAATGTTGGACGGTTAACTAAGAAGACGAAGAGAAACTGATGCCATTAGAGAGAAAGATCTTACGAAATGTTTTGCTGCAACTACAGAAAACGGAATCTGGAGAATACGATAAACCTTGAACTTTATTTGAAATGCAGAGAATCCCACATATTCCAAATGTTTAAGGCTTCCTAAATAAGATGGCGGGGACATTATTTCGATAAAGCGATGAAAATCCTGTAAAGAAATAAAAATTCCTAACTTTTTTTTCCAGAGGGAAATAGCAAAACCTATAACAAGGTTGTTTTATAAAGTAGAAAAAGAGTTGAAGAACATGGGAGAAGTAACTCATGAAAGAACATAGCGTCAAATAGAGCAAAATGGTCTAAGCTGATTCAAACAGTCTTGGTCGGTAACCGGCTGCATTGCTCGGAAAGAAAATCTACATAAAATTGCATTAGTTTAAATGGGATAAAATATTTAAAAAACCATAAGTGGTAAAAATAAAAAAATAAAAAAACTTATTCTCTAAAATTCATAAAGTGCCGTATACGTCAATGTTTCATTTGTCCGGCTATTTTCTTTTGCATAAAATAAACATTTTAATCGAATTTTTTGTAAATATAGTTAATCCTTATTTGATCCATGGAGAGAAACTTTTTTCTTTCCAAATGAGACCGAATAGCATACGAAATTCTTAGAACTACTTAAAAAGCGTTTTCTGTAATTAATATTCAAAGACTATGAATGTAAATGTTATTTAAGAACTAAGTTGAGTTTATGAGTTTGAAAAATAAGAATTGAATAGTTTGTCCTATTAAGTTTTATTCAAGTCGACAGAAAGGCTAGCATAGGTAACAGAAAGATAGGTTGTCCAGGTTTAAGCTGTCCAAAATTAATGGCTTATTATTACGCAACTACCTATCAGAATATAATGAACAATGATAAAGAAAGGTAGATAGAAAAATTCCCTTCTCTTTAAAGTTATTTCCATTCGTGGATAAATTTTGATGTCGGAGGGACGACATTCCATTCTGTTCTAACATGTCGCTGTTCGCGCCGGACTGATTTAAATAAATTCCGTTAAATTAAGTGCGCACTGCAACTTTTTATGTGGCGTCCACGTCGATGCTAATAAAGTTAGTGTAAAAATTTTATCGTCTACGAATACCAAAAAATGCGCGCTTGTGCGGCCGATCGAAATATAGGACGAGAAAATCTCGGAGTGTTTTCCAATCCATGGATGAACAGTGAGTGACATTCTGATGGATGGTTTCGTATTAATAAATTACTTTTGGATACTTTAAGCCCGCGGATCCTATTCAATTTATTCCAGTGTAACTCTTTGTTTGCCCTTCACTTAATAATGAATACTCCTTTTTTATGAATGCGGATCATAGCTTCTTATGAAGCATCTTCCACGGACTTCTTCAGCACTCTTATTAAATTTCCCAGGAAGTGAGATAAAACCGAAAGTCCATACATTCGAAAACAACACCATAGGTTATACGTTACTAGAAGCAGAACATTTAAAAAATAGATTTTCTCTTAGTATTATACTCAGTAACAAAAACGGCCACTGAGAGATCTCGAATACAAACAAAAACAAACTCCAGATATTAGTTTCTCAACTTAAGTCCAATTTATTTATTTAGAACATATTTCAGATGATAGTGGTGAATCGTTGCCTCCCATAAAAATTCCTATCCTTTCACATCTTTCTCCAGAAGTCTTCAGAAGGTTTCTCATCTAAGATTTCACATATTAATTCTAAGAAGAAAATATTTTAAACTCTGGAATATTATATTATTAAATATAAAAGATACATTACGAAACATATATTGATTGACATTATGTATTTAATCAACCATATGCATGATCAGTAACCGTATGTATTTGGATTATCTGTACGTGTTTAATGAATGCTCAGAATCTTTTATAGATTCACCATTCTCCACCTTTTAGAAAATATAAGAAAATCATGTTTTCTATTTTCCTAAATTACAGCTGAAAAGGCTACTGATGAATGATTCCAACTACACAATACATGATATTGTGTTAATTAATATAGACTTGCCCGCGCACCCTTAAGCCAAGTCTGTCAAAGTAAAAAGGCATTATACAGCTGATACTAAGTAGTTGGACAGAAGACTTATTTATTGCAGTATTATGCCAAGGAATAAAATACACAAAGATGGGGCTATTTCTTAATTATACCTGTCACAAATAGCTCTGACTCTTCCTTTCTGAAACCCATCGGTAATCAATAATTATTGCCAGCCTGTTTCCATACATTGCTAATTGAGGTCGATACTTCACCTTACTTCAGAATGAAGTAGTTGGTGGAGGTGCAATTGATTATTTTATAAAAGCGCACAATCAAACACAGTGAGGAAATATCAACTTGCGACTATTGAATGATCGTGGCGTCAATGATCAATACAAATTGCCTCAGCATTAAAGTGGTATGAACGTTGAAGCGTTACAAACTTCGAAAACTGTAACATCCTGGAATTTTCTTTGATACTGGTATAATTAAACCTGTAATAAAGTTCATAAATACAGAAACGTTAGTAGATTTTATTATCGAAATGCAGAATAGAAAATTATCTTTAGTTACCGAGCATGGAGCTATAACACTGAGCGTTTAGTAGGACAAACATAGATAACCACTAGTCTGACATATAAACAAGATAAGTTCACATGGTTCAAGTCCCAACTGAGAACTGCCCATTCATATCCATAGACAATTTATATCATTGAATTGAATGAATATGTCAACGTTGCTGGCAGAAGAAACCCATTACACAGGTATAGCCTAGTAAAATTGAAGTACAAATCATGTCGAGGATAATCCTTAAGGTCAGTTCACTCTCCTAACAGCTACAAACCAAGGCAGACATGCAGAACTTTCCGATTTATGTAATTGTAGCTTACTACAGCTGATGCTCAGGCGGTAACAGGGAGGAACTCATGGTTACGCCGCCTAGAACACAGCCCAGAAATTACAAAAATTTTATTCATCGAAAATAAAGACGATTCAAGTTTAAGCATTCACTTTAAAACCTGTGTGTTCTATGGCCACCGATAGAAGTGAAAACTCATAATTTTTCTATGCAAGAATTCATTGTCGATGGCACATGTTTCTTTACATTTTCGCATGGAAACAAGTAGCTCTTTTCTACATCCATTCAAGTATCGGGATTTGTTCATTGCATCTGTTTTCTAAAGGACAATGCTGGAATTTGCATGCATTCTAGCATTTATATGTACACTTTACGCAAATTATCAAATTGTTTAATATCTATATGTAAATTACGTATAAAGAGATTAAATTTAGATAAAGCATGGGACATTATATGGTATTTATATACATTTGTTGTAATGAAACATTCCAAGATAGTTGTCGTTGTCAATAATGATTCTACAAATGTACGCGCTTAATTGAAGATCATATTCTACTTATGGAATACCTCATGTTTGTTGTAATAAACGAGTACGGTTTATAATACTATGTATCTATGAAATAATATGTAAAGAAAGGATAACTTGTGCCCTAGAGTCACGAGATTTTCCCAAAATTGACAATAATAATGTTATATTCAAATTTTTCATAATTAACGCTTTATGCCTTTAGAATCTGTTAGTTGACATTATAACCTAATGTACAAAGACTTTGCATCTAATCATTAAAATATCAAATTTTAATCTTTTAACACATTTCAGGCAAATGTTGCTCTACTGAATCAAAATTATATCGCGTTTTCTGTATTATATCCCTGATCTCCAGCCTCAGAAGAAACGTTCAGCAATTGCCTAGTTCTTCTAGTTCAATGCTGAAGTTGAGGAAAGGATGCATAACAGTAATATTTATACTCAAGAAAGCAAACTTAATTGCAAAGGAGTGTGGTAGAATTCCAGATAAAATGTCCATATGCCTGGAAAAGCTCATTTTAAACTAAAAGATGTCACTGAACTGAGCAGCTGATTGCCCACTGGAGCAGAACTTGACGTCATATTCCAGATTCCCTTGCAAAACGAGCCCAGCACATGGTAACTGAACTCCATGGCTACC
>BMAO01000438.1:0-59896 GCA_019973975.1 Trichonephila clavata | reverse complement strand
CCCCGACTTCTCCATTGGGTTTTCTGATTGAGTTTTTTTTTTTTATTTTTATTTAAATTTGTTTCTCATTCCCTTCGAAATATTAATACCTTAAATACAATTTTTTTTTTCTTCTACTTCCTCTTGATAATGTTCACTCATAGAAAGTTCCCAGGTTAGGTATTGTGTTCTCACTCTTCTGTTACAAAATAGTGGAATTTTGTGTCTGAACACTCCTTTTTTCCAACGCTTTCCAATTTCATCTTCGAATTTATATATATATATATATATTTTCCAAAGATTTTTTTTTTTTTCCTGAAAAGATAAGAGGAGAGATCAGATGGCCGATCACGGAAACACGTGTTTTTACAATAACATCCTACAATGGAAAATGAGAAGAAAGAAAGAAAAAAAAAGAAGGAAAAAATTTGATTTCTAGAAAATTAGAAAAGTATTCAAAGGTCTCCGGATGCACCGGAGGGGGTCGACGACTCTCGAACGCAGAGGAAACCGTGCGGCCCGTCGAAGAGGCGAAAGCGCGGCCCCCCGGGTCGCCTCCGGAGCTCCGCGCTTCCCGATCACTCCAACGTGCCGACTTGGACCCCCGCGGCCGTCCGGGAACGACGAAATCCGCACCCCGGGTGGAACCGGGTGCCCCCTTTCCGAATTTCAGGTCCGTTTCCCGATCGCGCCGCGACTTTTCCCTGCAGGGGCGCCGAGGGGTGCTTTTTTTCCGATTTCGAGACCGTCCGAAACACATTCAAAGACGAGCTGGGACCTCGACTTTTTTTTCGAAGACTCCGCGGGAGGTCCCCCGCGCGACCCCGGGGTCGAAAAAAAAATAAACTCCCGCGGGTTCGGGCCCCGGAAAAAAATGCGAAAAAACCGGAAAGATCGCGACGGGGGCGCTGCGATCGACTCCCGGATCCGAACGGGCACTCGTTCGACGCGGCACCTCCGGGGCCTCGCGCACGTATTTTTCTTTTTCGCGTATTCCCGAAAGTTGTCGAGATAAGGCAGAAATGCACCTTTTCGCCGCCAGGGGAGACGCGCTCTTTTCCGAATAAAGACGGGACCGCTCGCGGGATCTTCCCGGAAATCCGGTCGGTCGATCCCGACGAGGGGAGCACGAATTCGAAATCGGAAGGCCGAAATTCCCGCAAGTTTCGCGGCCCCGGCCTCCGAAGGCGACCTCGGGCCCCGCTTTCGAAAAGGCCCGCCCGCGGGGCGCGCGGCTCCGAAAACGGCAGCGGAGACGCCCCGTAGAGGGTCCTGCCGGCGATAATTTTCGGGTGGGTCCCCGGACGTCGGTTCGGGAGCCCGGGCCCCGGAGTGTTTTCGCGGGCCCGCACTCCGGCGCGGCCGATTTCGGGGCCGGGATCGAAAACGTCGTGTTTTCGAGTTCGTCTCGACGGGACCTACCCGGAAATACGAATCGGAGTTCGCGAAGGCGCAAGTTTCCGTTTCGGAGGCCGAGGAGTGTCGGACCCAGAACTCGATCTCTACGCCCCGGACGAAACTTTCTCGGGACACCACTTTTTTACGACGAGACCAGAGTCCTTACACTTTACGCAGTCCGGAAGAACTCGTCGAGACGAAGAGAAACGGGTACGGTTTTTAAAAACGGCTTCGTAACTTTCTTCTTCGACGGGGTCGGAAAAAAAGGGAATTTTTTCGAATTTTTCGTCGAAAGTGCTCCTTTTTCCCGTCACCACTTCTTCGTCGTCGGACTCCCGTCGATAAACTTCACCGATTCCGAAAGAACGCATCGACACGAGTCGAGAGAGGTACTCGTTTCGATCGTGGCTCCGCGACTTTCCTTTTCGTCGGGCTCGGAACACATTTTCAGTTTTTCCGAATTTCTCGGCCCGAGCGACCCTTTCCCCGGACACAACTTTTTCCTCGTTGCGCTCTCGAACGTGAACTTCGAAGATCCGGAAAGAAGTCTTTCGGACGAAGAGAAATACGTACGGTTTTCGAACGCAGCTCCGTAACTTTCTTTTTTATTCGGGTTCGAAAAACGAATCTCTACGGTGGAAAAAAAAAATCAGGAATTCCCAGAAAACAGGAAACGGACTCCCTAGGTCTCCGGAAGCACGCCAGGGGCCCGAAAACGAAAGAAAACCTCGCGGTCCGTCGGAGAGAGCGAAACGGAGGCCCCCCGGGCCGTCTCCGGTGCTCCGCGCTTCCGGACCACGCCAACGTGGCGACTTGGACCCCCGGCGGCCCTCCGAAACGCGCCGAATCCGCACCCGGGGTGGAACCGGGTGCCCCCTTTCCGAATTTCCAGTCCTTTTCCCGATGCCGCCGCAACTTTTCCGTGCAGGGGCGCAGGAAGGTGCTTTTTCCCCCCGAATTTCCAAACTCTTCCGTCCAACTTTAATTCCGCGGTCCTGATCGGGGGTCCGATCTGAGCCACGTTCCATCGAACTCGTTGAGTGTGCTCCGAAATCGAGGCTCGACTGGAGCGCCGATTCAGATTTTCTTTTTACAAACAATCGCGGCCCTTGTGGAGTGCGATTCGGGAGATTTATTCAACCGATGTCGGGGTTGGTTTTTTTCCCCCTCTCCTCACCTGGAAATCAGTTTATTCTTATCATTAGTTAAATACCAGTATTTGTTATTCTTTTTTTTTTAATGGGTACATTCGTTCCAGAGTGCTACTAAAAATCGAATGACATCGCTATTCACTCATAGTGGTTGACATTGCATTGGATTATCTATTATATTTCATTGAAAAAAAATATATTTCATATTATTATATTACTCCTTTTTCCTTTGCAACGAATAGTGTAATATTCAGGGGGGGGGGGGGGAACTCATTTCATCTAATATAATAAAAATAATTGTGTTATATATATATATGTATAATGTGCAATGTAATACAACGTGTAGGCTGTTGGATGACAATGTTTAGGTTTTATTCACCCGAGTGTTTCCGACTTGTTTTTTTTTTTTTTTCCTTTTCGAATTATTATTGTAACCGTTTCATCCGATGTAATAAAACAATTTTGCAATGCATAACAACGGGACAATGTTCCAGTTTTTCTTACGAGTGTGCATTATTTTTCCAAGAGGAAGATTTTAATTCAAATGGGGATTTATGATGATGATATTGACAAACAACAGGGTCATGATTCCACGACAGCATTTACATTGCAAAACAAATCTTAAAAAAAGTAATCATTCTTTGCCACACAGAATTTTTTTTTCTTCTTCTTCCTCCCCTCTTTTTAATGCGGAATATAGTTTATCGTTTTTTCATTTTCAATTGAAACTGTTTTTTACTCGTTTCATTTATCGGTATAATGAAAAGGTGTAATATTTAAAAATGGAAGGGGAAATCTTTGAAATTAGAAGGCCCTCAGTGAGTGGCAGGAAGCACCGGAGGGGGTCCTCGACCCCCGCATAGAGGGAGAACAGTCGGTCCTTTCGAAACCTGCGAAATCGGGGCGTCCGAGCTTCCGGAACACGACCACGAGAGGACTTGAGCCCCCGGATCGACGCCGCACTCATCGGGGGGATCGCACTTCCCGATACCAAAGGTTAAGGGGAAAAAAAGAAATGCAATTAATGTGTGAAATTCTTTGTAACAATTTTTTCTTCTTTTGATTCGTAAGGCGTTTTTTTTTTTTTTTTTTTCAATGAAATTCTCTCTATTGTAATGTAATTTTCCCCCCCACTTCTCCCATCGGGTTTATTCTGATTGAGTTTTTTTTTTTTTTTAAATTTATTCCTCATTCCCTTTGAAATATTAATACCTTAAATACAATTTTTCTTTCTTCCTCTTGATAATGTTCACTCATAGAAAGTTACCAGGGTAGATACTGTGTTCTCACTCTTCTGTTACAAAATAGTGGAATTTTGTGTCTGAGCACTCATCGAGAAGGGGGCGGAAAAAAATGACACTTTCAATACGAAAAGTAAAAATTTATTTAATTCTTTATAAGTTAAATTTTTTTTTTCTTCTTTTTTCCAATGTTGCAATACATTTCAAAATTGTTTACTTTAATTGCAGCTTCCTCGTGGGTACTTACTTCCTCCAGAAAAAAAAGGGTGTATTTTCCAGTGGAGAGTTTCCTCCTTTTTTTCCACAGCTTTCCAATTTCATCTTCGAATTTATATATATATATATATATTCCCAAATATATATGTATATATATTTTTTTTCCTGAAAAAGATAAGAGGAGAGATCAGATGAACGTTTCACGGACATACACGTGTTTTTACATAACATCCTGCAATGGAAAATGAGAAGAAAGAAAGAAAAAAAAAATTGATTTCTAGAAAATTAGAAACGGATTTAAAGGTCTCCGGAAGCACCGGAAGGGGTAGACGACTCTCGGAACGCAGAGGAAACCGTGCGGCCCGTCGAAGAGAGCGAAAGCGCGGCCCCCCGGGTCGCCTCCGGAGCTCCGCGCTTCCCGATCGCTCCAACGTGCCGACTTGGACCCCCGCGGACGTCCGGGAACGACGAAATCCGCACCCCGGGTGGAACCGGGTGCCCCCTTTCCGAATTTCAGGTCCGTTTCCCGATCGCGCCGCGACTTTTCCGTGCAGGGGCGCCGAGGGGTGCTTTTTTTCCGATTTCGAGACCGTCCGAAACACATTCAAAGACGAGCTGGGACCTCGATTTTTTTTTCCAACACTCCGCGGGAGGTCCCCCGCGCGACCCCGGGGTCGAAAAAAATAAACTCCCGGGGGTTCGCGCCCCGGGAAAAGAATGCGAAAAGTCCGGACAGGGGGCGCTGCGATCGACTCCCGGATCCGAACGGGCACTCGTTCGACGCGGAACCTCCGGGGCCTCGCGCACGCATTTTTCTTTTTCTCGTATTCCCGAAACTTGTCGAGATAAGGCAGAAATGCACCTTTTCGCCGCCAGGGGAGACGCGCTCTTTCCCGAATAAAGACGGGACCGCTCGCGGGATCTTCCCGGAAATCCGGAATCCGGTCGATCCCGACGAGGGGAGCACGAATTCCAAATCGGAAGGCCGAAATTCCCGCAAGTTTCGGGTCCCCGGTCTTCCGAAGGCGACCTCGGGCCCCGCTTTCGAAAAGGCCCCCCGGTGTAGGCAGGGCTCCGAAAATCGCTGGGGACGCGGCCCTCATCGAGTTCTACCCGAGATAAATTCCGGGTGGGTCCCGGGACGCCGGTTAGCGATCTGGGGGCCCGGGAGCGTTTTCGGGGCCCACCTCCCCGAGGGCCCGGATTCGGGGCCAGGATCCTTAAAAACACATTTTCGGGTTCCTATCGACGGGACCTACCCGGTGATGTAAGATTCGAGTTCGTCACGGCGCAAGTTTCCGTTTTATAGGCGAAGGAGTTTTTTCTAAATTTCGCCGATTTTTCCAAGTCCCGGGTTCGAAACGCAACGTTTTCGAATAACTCGCGAAATAAAGGGTCTAATTTCATGAATGAGGTACGAAAAGACAGACCGCGTCGACACGCATCGATGGAGGTGCCTTTCGTCGAAATCGATCGGAAACTTTTTTTTTTATTCCGAGATATCCGAATTTCGCGAATTTTTTCTAAGTCCCGAAGCTCGGCTCCGGTGTTCCGTCGAAAAACTGCTAAGATTCCGTCGTCGGAGGCCGCGTGTTTTTTTTCGGGCCCGACTTTCCGAACGATTCTCGCGTATTCCGAGAGAGCACGTCCGGGGGAGTCGGAAAATGTTTCGTTCTCGATTTTAAATCGAAAACTTTTTTTTTTAAGCCCCCCCGAACGAGTGGAATGCGACCTACGAATAGGGGCGCGCCCCGAAGCGGACCCGGAGTCCGCCCGATCCGCCCCGTTTTCGGGCCGCGGGGTGCTCCCGGTGCGGGCTCGAACCTCCCGGTGCGGAAACGCGGCCGACGCGCGATGCAGGGGCGCCACCGGGTGCGCCGTTTTCGCACTTCCGGGCCGTGCCGCGGACCTAAAAACGAGAGCTGGGACCTCCTGTTTTTTTCGGCGGGTGCTCCCGGAGGACCCCTGCGCGACGGCGGGGTCCGAAAAAAAAAATTCCCGTAAGTTTGCGCCCCGGGAATTAAATCGTAAAAACCCGAAAAACCCGCGCAGGGGGCGCTGCGATCGACTCGAGTTCCGAAAGGGCACTCGTTCGACGCGGCTCCCTCGGGGCTTCGCGGACATATTTTTTTCTCGGAGATACTCCCGAGAGTTCTCGAGATACGGCGGGAAAACCGCGTTTCGCCGCCCCTGCAAATAAAAAAAAAATACACTCTTTCCCGAATAAAAACGGGACCGCTCGAGGGATCGTCCCGAAACTCCAGATTCGGGTAGATCCCGACCGGGCGAACGCGGTCCCGGCGTTCGAATTCCGAAATTCCGGTCGGTTCGCGCGCCCGGGCCCGCCGAATTCGCGTTCCTTTCCCATTTTTTCGCCGGGGCGCCGCGGGGCGCAGCGCTCCGAAACTCGCCACGGGGAGGCGTCCCCGCGGGACCCACCCGCTCGAATTTTTTTAAAAGAAAATTCCCGCGGGTTCGCGAGTTGTGCGGTTCGGAGCGAAAAAGGGGCCCCCCCGGCGAGGGTCTCGCGTTCGAGACCCGAACCTCGACCGACACCTTTTCGGAATCCTCTCGCCGAGACGATTCGAAAGAAGTTAATTTCGAGAGAATCGGATCGCAATTTCGGGAGTTATCGAGCGCGGAAGGTTTCCCGCCTTCGAGAAATGGAAGAAAAAAAGAAAAAAACTCGACAGGTATTCCCGAAGATCTTCCGGACTGAATTCCGTCGTCCTGATGTCCGGCACGGCGGGGAATTTCGGAGACCGAGTGCCACGCCCCCTCCCTGTCGGAAATTTCCGAAAAGGACCCATTTCGGGTGCGTTTCGAGGAACGGGATACTTTTTCTCGAAGGGTCCCGACCGGGTCCTTCGACTCCGGGGCCCGGGAATCGGATCGCTTCGATTTTTTTTTTTTTTTTTCAAACTCGGCGCCCTTTCGCCGTCCGGACTTTTCATTTCACCCTCCGGAACGCCGGATTTCGAAGTTTCGAGGCACCCCGGTTCGGGCGGCGGGGTTCGAACCCGCGGGGTCGAATTTTTTTTTCCGAAAACGAAATTTTTTTAACGCCACCGTTACGAATTTCGCTTCCGAAGGTAGAGCTCGCCGAGGAGAAGAAAAAGATATCTCGGTTTCGGTCGTGGCTCCGTAACTTTTTTTTTTATCGATTTTCGAAGGAATTGCGAAGGGAGGGCGCTCCCTTCGAAAAATCGCGCCCTTCGAACGGCTCGGTTCCCGGACTCGAAATCCGCAGATACAGAAAGAACTCGTCGAGACGAAGACGTCCGTGTGTCGTTTTCTCGCGTAGCTCCGTAAGTTTTTTTTTTACGGCGGTTCGAAAAAACGTCTAATTTTTTCGAATTTTCTCGACCAAAAAGACCCTCGCTCCGTGCGCCGCTTTCAAACTATCGGACTCCGCGAATTAAAGTTTACAGAATCCGAAAGAACAAGCCGAGACAAAGACGATGATGTACTTTTTTGAAGTGTAGCTCGTTCGGAAAGGGGTCGGAAAAAACATTGAAGTTTTTCGAATTTTCTGGAGAAAAAAGACCCTCTCTCCGCGAGCCACTTTCGCGCCGTCGGTTTCCGCGAATTGATCTTTACAGATTCGAAAAGGCCTCGACGAGACGAATACGCCGACGTGCCGTTTTCGCACCTAGCTCCGAAACTCTCTCCTTCGATGGACTTTGAAGCGACTCGGAATTTTTCCGAATTTCCTCCGGAAAAACGACCCTTGCTCCGCGCGCTGCTCTTTACCTATCGCACCGAACGAATCGATCTTTACGTATCCCGAAAGAACTCGCCGAGACGAAGACGAGGATGTGCTTTTTTCGAGCACGGCTCCGTAACTTTCTTTTTTATTCGGGTCGGAAAAAAAAATCTCTGAACTTTTTTAAAAAAAGAAGGGATGGAAGAAACGTCCCGAAACGATCGGAGAGGTCTCCGGAAGCGCGGGAATGGAAGAAAAGAGGAAGCGAACCGTGCGGCGGGTCGAAAGGAGCGAAACGGAGGGACTCCGGTGCTCCGCGCTTCCGCACCACGCCCACGTGACGACTTGGATCCCCGGCGGCCGTCCGAAACGCGCCGAATCCGCACCCCGGGTGGAACCGGGTGCGCCCTTTCCGAATTTCCAGTCCTTTTCCCGATGCCGCCGCAACTTTTCCGTCGGGGGCTCTCCGAAGCGTCGGATTTTTCGATTTTTCACTAAAGAGAGGACCCTTGCTCCTCGCACAACTTTTTTGTTATTGGACCCACTAACGTAAACTTTGCAGATTCTGAAAGATCTATTCGAGGCGAGAAAAAAATATATGTTGAGTTTTCCTGTATCTCTGAAACTTTTTTTTTTATTCAAATTTGAAAACATTTAAAATTTTGGAATTTTTCACGAGGGAAATGACCATTTCCGAGGACACAACTTTTTTGTTATCGGACCCACGAACAAAAACTTTACAGATTCTGAAAGGGCTGTTCGAGGCGAGAAAAAAATATATGTTACGTTTTCCTGTATCTGTGAAACTTTTTTTTTTATTCAGGTTTGAAAGAAAATTAAAATTTTGGATTTTACGTGAGAAAAATGACCCTTTCCAAGGACACAACTTTTTTATATCGGTCCACGAACATAAACTTTACAGATTCTGAAAGGGCTGTTCGAGGCGAGAAAAAAATATATGTTACGTTTTCCTGTATCTATAAAACTTTTTTTTTTATTCAGGTTTGAAAAAAATTAAATTTTTCGAATTTTAATGAGGAAAATGACCCTATCCGAGGAGACAACTTTTTTGTTATTGGACCCACGAACAAAAACTTTACAGATTCTGAAAGGCTGTTCGAGGCGAGAAAAAAATATATGTTACGTTTTCCTGTATCTGTGAAACTTTTTTTTTTATTCAGGTTTGAAAGAAAAATAATTTTTCGAATTTTCATGAGGAAAATGACCTATCCGAGGAGACAACTTTTTTGTTATTGGACCCACGAACAAAAACTTTACAGATTCTGAAAGAGCTGTTCGAGGCGAGAAAAAAATATATGTTGAGTTTTCCTGTATCTGTGAAATTTTTTTTTTATTCAGGTTTGAAAGAAAATTAAAATTTTGGATTTTACGTGAGAAAAATGACCTTTTCCGAGGACACAACTTTTTTGTTATTGGACCCACGAACAAAAACTTTACAGATTCTGAAAGGGCTGTTCGAGGCGAGAAAAAAATATATGTTACGTTTTCCTGTATCTGTGAAACTTTTTTTTTTATTCAGGTTTGAAAAAAATTAAATTTTGAATTTTAATGAGGAAAATGACCATTTCCGAGGACACAACTTTTTTGTTATTGGACCCACGAACAAAAACTTTACAGATTCTGAAAGGGCTGTTCGAGGCGAGAAAAAAATATATGTTAGTTTTCCCGTATCTGTGAAACTTTTTTTTTATTCAGGTTTGAAAGAAAAATAATTTTTCGAATTTTCATGAGGAAAATGACCTATCCGAGGAGACAACTTTTTTGTTATTATACCCACGAACAAAAACTTTACAGATTCTGAAAGGGCTGTTCGAGGCGAGAAAAAAATATATGTTACGTTTTCCCGTATCTGTGAAACTTTTTTTTTTATTCAGTTTGAAAAAAATTAAATTTTTCGAATTTTAATGAGGAAAATGACCTATCCGAGGCGACAACTTTTTTGTTATTGACCCACGAACAAAAACTTTACAGATTCTAAAAGAACTTTTCAAGACGAGAAAAAAATATATGTTGAGTTTTCTTCTATCTATAAAACTTTTTTTTTTATTAATTTTTGAAAAAAATGAATTTTTTCGAATTTTCCTGAGGAAAATGACCCTTTCCGAGGACACAACTTTTTACCTAAGAGTCTCAAGCCAATAAATTTTGCAGATTCTGGAAGATCTCGACGAGGCGATGAAAAAGATGTTTTTTTCTTAATTTTAGATCGAATATTTTTTTTTTCCGGACCGTTCCGGAGAAATTCGAAAATTTTTTTTTCTTTCGATTTCCGCACTCTCCGAAACGACGAAAACGACCCGCCGGGACCCCGAGTTTTTTTCGGAGGGCTCCTCGGGCGGTCCCCCGCTCGACCCCGGGGTCGAAAAAACGGAAATCCCGCGGGTTCGCCCTCCGGGAAAAATGGGAAAAAAACGGGAAAAACGGACGCAGGGGGCGCTGCGGTCGACTCCCGGAACCGGAAAGGAGCTCTTCCGACGCGGCACCTCCGGGGCCGTCCCGGCACGTCGTCCTCTTTTCCCCATTCGGAACGGTTCTCCGGACAGGGCGGAAAAACCGCGATTTCCGGTCCCGGAAAATAAAAAAAAAACACCTTCTCCCGCTCTTAATTTCGGAACCGCTCGCGGGATCTTCCCGGAAATCCAGATTCCGGTCCGTCTCGGCGAGACGAGCTCGAATCCGAAATCGGAATTCCGAAATTCCGTCCACTTTCGGGTCCCCGGCCTCCCGAAGGCGACCTCGGGCCCCTTTTCCACGGGGCCCCCCGTTGCGGGCAGGGCTCCGAAAATCGCTGGGGAAGCGGGCGGCGTCGAGTTCTACCCGAGATAAATTTCTCGTGCGTCCCGGGACGCCCGTTCGCGATCTGGGGGCCCGGGAGCGTTTTCGGGGCCCACCTCGTAGCGGGCCGGATTCGGGGCCAGGATCCCGAATCTCGTATTTTCGGGTTCCTCTCGACGGGACCTACCCGCCTGCGAAGATTAGAGCTCGTGACTCGTTCGGTTCGTGTTTTACGGGCGGAGGAGGTTTTTCGAAATGTCGCGAAAATTTCAAAGTCCCGGGTTCGAAACGCAACGTTTTCGAATAACTCCCGGAAAAAAGGGTCTAATTTCGTGAATTGGGTGTCGGACGATAGACCCGGTCGACACGCATCGACGGAGGTGCCTTTCGTAGAAATAAATTGAAAACTTTTTTTTTTATTCGCGAATTTCGAAATTTCGCGAAAATTTCAAAGTCCCGGGTTCGAAACGCAACGTTTTCGAATAACTCGCGAACGGAGAGGGCTAGCGACTCAAACTTAATTTTAAACGAAAGAGCTCTCGAATACGCACATTTGGACGGGTCGATCGACGAAATCGGACCGTAACTTCTTTTTGCGTTCCCTTCCGGGGCCCTCAAAATTTTTTTTTTCGGGCCCGGGAGCCCCCGCAAGGAGTCCGATCGCCTCCGAATTGGGTACCGAGGTAGAACCCGTCGAGACGCGTCTATCGACATCTTCCCGATCGAAATCGAACGGCGGGTTCTCCTTCCGGAAAGGGCGTCGTGTCGTCTCGGGGCCCGGCGTCTGCAGGGGCCCCCGTTGGTTCCAAAATTACGAGACTCCGATACGAGGCGCGCCTCGTCGCGACGCACCGGCACGATTTTTTTCGAGACTCCACGACGATCGGGGGGGCCTCGGGAAGCCGCGCAAGGTACAGCTAGGGTCCCCCCCCACGGGGCCCCCGCAGGAGCCAATTTTTTAAAAAAAATTTTTTCGGGAGGCCCGCGACCTGGCCTTTCGATCCGTACCAGAAAGAAGTCCTCGGAGGCTCCGGTTTAGGATTTAGGGGCGAAAAGGGCAGAAAAAAAACGTTTTTCGGAAGGGACCCCCAGGGGACCCCCTTGGAGGCAGGGCTCCGAGATCGAAACGGGGGAAGGAGATCCCCGGTCCCCTTCCGCGGTACCGGTTTCGAGCGGAAATTCCCTTCGGTTCCCGAGTTACGAATTTTTGAAGTTTCGGGACCCCCGAAATCAACTCCCCGAAAAAGGGTCCCAGGACCCCGAAATTCGGCGAGTGGTCCTGAAAACGAAGTAGCGCGAGGTCTGTCGAGAGTGTTTTGGAAATTTCCATTTTTTCTCCAAAAATGAATTTTTGGTCCCACATTTTGCCTAAGAAACTGCACGAGATTCTGTCCCCTCCCCTCCCCGTCGGCAAGCATCATGCCGCAGCGCACCGGAGACGAAGAACGTTTCCAAGATAGCTGGCACGCCAGTTGCCCTATATAGGGGGAGGTGTGTGCTCGATCGAGCTGCACTTCCGAGGTTCGACAGGAGCTCTCCTCTCGCTCTCGGGGCGGGGTGCGAGTGCACGAATGATGTCGACGGTCCTCGGATGAGCGCTCTCGAGCTTCCTTCTCGCGTTTTGGTATAACGCGAGGTGGCCCTCCCGGGACCCGGCGGCGTGCTCGCGGTCCCTGCGTTCCGCCGGGGCACCCCTCGGGCCGGTGCCTCGGAGCGAAACGGAACGCGTCGTGCTCCGGCGGAGTCGGAGTCACGACAGCTCGCCGTTGATTTTGCAACGGCGGGTTCGCGGTCTCTTCGTTCCGACGACGCACCACCTTCTCCGTGCCTCTGGAGAGTGGTGTTGCGTCGGAACGGGAGAGGTGGTGCTCCGGCGGAGCCGGGGTCACGACCACTCGCCGGTCCGGTCCAGGCGGCGGGTTCGCGGTCTCTTCGTTCCGACGACGCACCACTCTCTCCGTGCCTCTCGAGAGTGGTGTTGCGTCGTAACGGGAGAGGTGGTGCTCCGGCGGAGCCGGGGTCACGACCACTCGCCGGTCCGGTCCAGGCGGCGGGTTCGCGGTCTCTTCGTTCCGACGACGCACCACTCTCTCCGTGCCTCTCGAGAGTGGTGTTGCGTCGTAACGGGAGAGGTGGTGCTCCGGCGGAGCCGGGGTCACGACCACTCGCCGGTCCGGTCCAGGCGGCGGGTTCGCGGTCTCTTCGTTCCGACGACGCACCACTCTCTCCGTGCCTCTCGAGAGTGGTGTTGCGTCGTAACGGGAGAGGTGGTGCTCCGGCGGAGCCGGGGTCACGACCACTCGCCGGTCCGGTCCAGGCGGCGGGTTCGCGGTCTCTTCGTTCCGACGACGCACAGCTCTCTCCGTACCTGCGAAGGAACCGGAAGAGTGGTGCCCCGGCGGAATCGCGGTCACGACACCCCGCCGCCGAGGTCGGGCGGTGGTGCTGTCGTCGCCCGGAGCCCTTCGGGGCGCGACGTTTTCCGTACTCGGATTCCGGTGTTCCCACGATTTCGAGGTAAAGAAGTGGGGCAGGATTCTCTCCCCTCCCCTCCTCCCCCGGACGCCCGGTGCCGCGGAGGACCGCAGATCGAAATCGTTTCCAAGATATCTGGACAGGTCGATACCCTATATGGGGAGGACCTGTCTGATGATGACAGGTCTGAGAGTCATGATCGAAACACCACTCGAGTGGGTTGGATCTGAGTCTCCTGATGTGGTGGACTGGTTTCCAATGAACGAACCGGATCGCGTGCGAAACCTCTCAACGTGCCCAGGTTGCGAGGTGACGTCTGGATTCGGCGAGCTCTGCGGATCTGCCTACGTCACCCCCCTCGGGCAGGGGCCCGAGTAGTCCCGTGCCGTGCTTTGTCGGCCGGGACCGCCTCCGAGGAGGTCGACTGCTGAGCGAACCGTAACGACGTCGCGAGCGAAGCCTGGAACGGGGCAGGTTTTATTCGCGTCGGAATTCGGTGAGCGATGCGGTCGCTTCGGAAGGGGCATGTGTGATTGTCCCGTGCTCTGGTAGCCGGGATGATCGTATTTATATCGTCCCGTGCTGGGTTCGCCGGGACCGTGTATCTCCCGCTTCGGCGGGACCACGATGTTGCCTCTCGTCGAGGCGACTGCCGTCGACTGCGGAGCGGACCGGAACGACGACGACGTCGCGTGCGAAGCCTGCAACGTGTCCATGTTGTCGGGCGGGAGGTGCCGTCGTCGGAATACGGTGGAGCTCTGCGGGCCGGCGGTTGCTTCCGATGGGGTGACCAGCCTCTAGAATGGTGCCTCCCAGGAGGCTGCCGAAGGATTTTCTCTCTGGCCAGCCGCGTCGTAGGTTAGGGTCCGGCGGAGGAACGCGTTGGACGGATCCCCGAGGAGAAGCCTGTCAGTGGACGGAAGAGGACCTGCCCCCGGCCCGGACGGAAGGAAGGGGACCTGACGGAAGAGGACCGTAGGAGATTGACGGAAGAGGACCGTAGGGATTGACGGAAGAGGACCGTAGGAGATGGACGGAAGAGTGTGTCGTCGCGGTGAATTCCATCAGATGGTCGCGGAGAAGTGGATCGTCGCGGAACTGCATTCGAGTAGATCGTCCCGGACTGCGGTGTTGCCTCTCGTCGAGGCGACTGCCGTCGACTGCGGAGCGAGGCGGAACGACGACGACGTCGCGTGCGAAGCCTGCAACGTGTCCATGTTGTCGGGCGGGAGGCGCCGTCGTCCTAGTTTCGTCGAGCTCTGCGGACCGGCAGTTGCTTCCGATGGGGTGACCCGTCTCTGATTGGTCCCGTGCTGGGTACGCCGGGACCGTGTATCTCCCGCTTCGGCGGGACACAACCTGTCTCTCTGCTCGGCTCGCCCGGCCTCTCCGGAGGCTCCGGCGAGTCTCGCATTTGCTCTGCCACGGAGCCGGCCTGATCCTCACGATGGCCGACGGCTCTTTCGAAATCTACGGAAGCGAACGCTTCAGACTGCGTTCCCTTGCGCACGTCGAAAAGTGGATGGTGAACCGAAGTGTAAGGCCGGCGGCGTGCGGACTGTTCCGCTCGCCGTTCGACGAAATGGAAGGATACCTGGTTGATCCTGCCAGTAGCATATGCTTGTCTCAAAGATTAAGCCATGCATGTCTCAGTACTTGCCGCTCCGACGGCGAAACCGCAAATGGCTCATTAAATCAGTCACGGTTCATTGGATCGTGACGCGTTACTTGGATAACTGTGGCAATTCTAGAGCTAATACATGCAGCCGAGCTCCGACCCTCCGGGGGACGAGCGCTTTTATTAGATTGTGACCGGCCCCTCCTCTCGGGGTGGGGATCGGAAACGTGAACCGAAGCTGAGTAACTTTGGCAGATCGCACGGGCCCGTCCCGGCGACGCATCTTTCAAGTGTCTGCCCTATCAACTGTCGACGGTAGGTCATGCGCCTACCGTGGTCGCCACGGGTGACGGGGAATCAGGGTTCGATTCCGGAGAGGGAGCCTGAGAGACGGCTACCACATCTAAGGAAGGCAGCAGGCACGCAAATTACCCACTCCCGGCTCGGGGAGGTAGTGACGAAAAATAACGATACGGGACTCATCGAGACCCCGTGATCGGAATGAGTACGCTCTAAACCCCCTAACGAGGACCTACCGGAGGGCAAGACTAATGCCAGCCGCTGCGGTAATTTTAGCTCCGGTAGCGTATACTAAAATTGTTGCAGTTAAAAAGCTCGTAGTCGGACCTCTGCTCCGGACGCCGGGGGCCGCTCGCGCGGTCTCCCGCTGCGCTTCCGGGCATTCTGCCCGCCACCTCGCGGGGTGATTTTAAAAGGTCGTCCCCGGGTGGAAGGCGGTGATCGCTTTGCAAAAATTAGAGTGCTCAGAGCAGGCCCTGCCGCCTGGATAGTAATGCACGGAACGATGGAAGACGCCCTCGGTCCCGGGTTTCCGTGGGAACAGGTCGACGGAGACCGAGGGAATGATCGATAGGAGCAGACGGGGGCATCCGTATTCCGACGCTAGAGGTGAAATTCTTGGACCGTCGGAAGACGACCCACTGCGAAGGCATTTGCCAAGAATGCTTCCATTGACCAAGAACGAAAGTCAGAGGCTCAAAGAAGATTAGATACCTTTGTAGTTCTGACCGTAAACGATACCCTCCAGCGATCCGGCTGCGTACGAACGTGACGCGCCGGGCAGCTTGCCCGGGAAACCTGAGTTCAGGCTCCGGGGGAAGTATGGTTGCAAAGCTGGAACTTAAAGGAATTGACGGAGGGGCACTACCAGGAGTGGAGCCTACGGCTTAATTTGACTCAACACGGGACAACTCACCCGGTCCGGACATGTGCTCGATGGACAGATTGACAGCTCTTTCTAGATTCCGTGGATGGTGGTGCATGGCCGCAGTTGGTTCGTGGGGTGACCTGTCTGGTTAATTCCGATAAACGAACGAGATTCTCGCCTATTAAATAGGTGCCCTTCATCCTATCGCGATGGAGGGGAACTTCTTAGAGGGACCGGCGGCTTCGAAGCCGTACGAGAGAGAGCGATTGCAGGTCTGTGATGCCCTTAGATGTCCGGGGCCGCACGTGCGCTACAGTAGAGGGGACAACGTGCGAAGGTGCCTCGGCCGTCGGGCCCGGGTAACCCGAGCAGTCTCTCTCAGTGCTGGGGACAGGGGATTGTAATTATTCCCCTCGAACGAGGAATTCCCAGTAGGCGCGAGTCACTAACTCGTGCCGACTAAGTCACTGCCCTTTGTACACACCGCCCGTCGCTATCTCCGATTGAGCGGTGGAGTGAGGTCTTCGGACCAGCGCTCGGGCGACCTCTCCGGGGTCGAGTCGACGTGCCGGGAAGATGACCGAACTTGGCCGCTTAGAGGAGGTAAAAGTCGTAACAAGGTTTCCGTAGGTGAACCTGTGGAAGGATCATTGCAATCTTTAATAAGATTTGAAGAGAGCGGAATGGACTTGGAGCACCCACCGCATACATATATTGAAAAGCTGGACGGCGGTGGGGTTGGGGAACCCACCGCCGAAGAGAGGAAAAAAATTTTTTTTTTTCTTAAAATTTTTCGATTCGAACGGAGGGCAGTCGAGGGGTGCCTGTTCCCGGCCGATTTTGCGGCAGGAGGGATGTTCGGATTTCCGAGCACGGCTCGAAGAGATGCGCCCGCGTGCGCACCGCCCCACTGCCCCTTCCCTTCGGGGGAGGAAACAAAAACGAAGAAATTCTATAGAAAGCGTCCTTCGTGCGGCGGACGCGATGAAAATTGTCGCATCGTACAGCTCCGAGCAGTGGATCACTCGGCTCGCGGGTCGATGAAGAACGCAGCCAGCTGCGAGATTTGGTGTGAATTGCAGAACACTCAGATCACTGATTATTCGAACGCACATTGCGGCTCCCGCTCCTCTGCGGGAGCCTCGCCTGTCTGAGGGTCGCGTGACGCTTGCACAGTGGCTCCGCCTCGGCGGTGTCGCAAACGGCCCCTTCGGATTCGTCCGTGGGCTCAGAGAACGATCTCTCCCGGGGATCGACCGCAAACGTACCCCCGGGAGTAAGACAAAGGGATAACTATGAAAACGATAAGCGACCTCAGATCAGACGAGAGAACCCGCCGAACTTAAGCATATCAGTAAGCGGAGGAAAAGAAAACAACAGTGATTCCCCCAGTAGCGGCGAGCGAAAAGGGAAGAGCCCAGCGCCGAATCCCTGCGTCGAGAGGCGCAATTTGGGAAATGTGGCGTAAGGAGTGCGCGCAGGTCCGCCGCAGGGTTCGAGGTAAGTCCCCCTGACAGGGGCTTTTCCCGTGGCGGGTGCCAGGCCCGTGTCCTCGAGCCCCGTCGGCGGTGCCGGCGCCTCCGGAGAGTCGGGTTGCTCGGGAGTGCAGCCCCAAGGCGGGAGGTAGACTCCTCCCAAGGCTAAATACGACCGCGAGACCGATAGCAAACAAGTACCGTGAGGGAAAGTTGCAAAGAACTTTGAAGAGAGAGTTCAAGAGACGTGAAACTGCTCGGAGGGAAACGGGTGGGCCCTCGAAGTCCCGACCTTCCGCGGAGACTCAGTCGCTGTCGAGCGACGCACTTCTCCGCGGGATTCTAGGGAAGTCGCGGCCGGTCGCCTTCTTCTCTCCGCCTCCGGGTGAGTCCGCCGCGCACCTTATGGAGCGTCGGCGTCCCCCGGGGGCCCGATGCAGAGAGGGCGACCCGGTGCCCGCACGGGCCAGCTCCTCCCGCCGTCCGCCTCTTCCGGGCACCTGAAGCCCGTCCGTCGCCGACGCGCCTCGTCCCTCGTGGAGGGCGGTCCTTCGGGCGACTCCTCGAAGTCGGAAATGTACTCATGCGGGCGGAGGGAGTTGCGGTTCCGCGACGAGTAGGTCGGTCACCCACCCGACCCGTCTTGAAACACGGACCAAGGAGTCTTGCTCTCGTGCGAGTCTAAAGGTACTCTACGAAGCCCAGAGGCGCAGCGAAAGCGTAGATCGCGATCCCTCCTCTGACTCGAGGGGGGCGCAGCGACCGCCCGTGCCCTGAAGTGGGAACGGAGCGAGAGCACGAGGGCAGGGACCCGATAGGTGGTGAACTATTCTCGGGCAGGACGAAGGCCGAGGAAACTCGGCTGGAGGTCCGAAGCGGTTCTGACGTGCAAATCGATCGTCCGACCCGAGTATAGGGGCGAAAGACCAATCGAACCACCTGGTAGCTGGTTCCCTCCGAAGTTTCCCTCAGGATAGCCGTCGCTCGTCGGCAGCAGTCTCGCCGGGTAGAGAGAATGATTAGAGCGCCTCGGGGACGCCCGTGTCACTCGACCTCTTCTCAAACTACGAACGGACGAGAAGGGAGCCTCTCCCGATTCGGAGGCCTCCCGCGTAAGGATGCAGAGTGGCGCGTGGGCCACTTTTGGTAAGCAGAACTGGCGCTGCGGGATGAACCGAACGCCGGGTTAAGGCGCCCGATGCGGGACGCTCAGAGACCCCATAAAAGGTGTCGGTTGCTCTATACAGCAGGACGGTGGCCACGGAAGTCGGCATCCGCTAAGGAGTGTGTAACAACTCACCTGCCTAAGCAACCGGTCCTGAAAATGGATGGCGCTCCAGCGTCGAGCCCATACCCGGCCCTTTCTCTAACGTTTCGGATACGGAGAAAGGAGTAGGAGGGTCGCGGCGGAGGCGTAGAAGGTCAGGGCGCGAACCCGACTGGAGCCTCCGCCGGTGCAGATCTTGGTGGTAGTAGCAAATATTCGAGTGAGAACCTCGAAGACTGAAGCACGGAGAAGGGTTCCATGTGAACAGCAGTTGAACATGGGTGAGTCGGTCCTGATTCACTTCCTAATGGAATTATTAAAAGCTTCTATTATTATTGAGACGAGAAGGTATGGAGAATGGGAAAAGGGTTAATATTCCCTTACCCGGACACGGAGATAGGGGCACCCGTGTCCCAAGTGCGGTAACGCAAACGAACTCGGCGACGCCGTCGGAGGACCCGGAGAAGAGTTGACTTTTCTTCGTAAGAGCTCGTGTCCCTGGAATCTCGTCACGAGGAGATAGGGACGCTGTTCTCGTAAGAGCACGGTCGCTGCTGCCGTGTCCGGTGCGCCTCCGCCGGCCCTTGAAAAACCGAGGGAGAGAGTGTGATTTTCGTGCCGGTCCGTACCCATATCCGCAGCAGGTCTCCAAGGTGAACAGCCTCTAGTCTCTAGAACAATGTAGGTAAGGGAAGTCGGCAAGTTCGATCCCTAACTTCGGGAAAAGGATTGGCTCTTGTGTTTCCGTCCTCGCGGACCTCTTTTGCCGTATTTCTTCTCGTACTTTTCGGGGACTGACCGCCCTCTCCGAGGCGTGGTCGGACCCTACGAGGACGGAGGGAAGAGGAAAGAGGGTGGCCTCGCTCCTTCGAGAGCCGGGGCTTGTGCCGCGGGACATCGTGGAAACGAACAAGAACTGGCACGGACTAGGGGAATCCGACTGTCTAATTAAAACAAAGCATTGCGACGGCCGGAGAACGGTGTTGACGCAATGTGATTTCTGCCCAGTGCTCTGAATGTCAAAGTGAAGAAATTCAATGAAGCGCGGGTAAACGGCGGAAGTAACTATGACTTTCTTAAGGTAGCCAAACGCCTCGTCATCTAATTAGTGACGCGCATGAATGGATTAACGAGATTCCCACTGTCCCTATCTACTATCTAGCGAAACCACAGCCAAGGGAACGGGCTTGGCGAATTCATCGGGGAAAGAAGACCCTTTCGAGCTTGACTGTAGTCTGACTCTGTGGCGAGGCATTATTGGCGTAGTCTAGGTGGGAGTCTTTTCGCGAGGCGAGTCTGTGAAATACCACTACTTTGATCGCCTTGTTACTGATTCGGTGATGCTCTGTGGTCCATCTTACGGGATGCGACGTGTTATGTGAACTGTAACCCCCATTTATTTGAAAGTGGCGGGGAAGAGCTCCGAAGACAGTGTCAGGCAGGCAGTTTGTCTGGGGCGGAACATCTGTCAAAAGGCAACGCAGGTGTCCCAAGGCCGGCTCGGCCGGGACGGAAACCTGGCTTAGAGCAAAGGGGCAAAAGCCGGCTCGATCTCGTTCTTCAGTAAGGAAGGGGACCTCGAAAGAGGGGCCCATCGATCCTTTCGATGCGTGAGAGTCTCACGCGAGAGGTGTCAGAAAAGTTACCGGAGGGATAACTGGCTTGTGGCGGCCAAGCGTTCATAGCGACGTCGCTTATTGATTCTTCGATGTCGGCTCTTCCTATCATTGCGAAGCAGAATTCGCAAAGCGTTGGATTGTTCACCCACTAACAGGTAACGTGAGCTGGGTTTAGACCGTCGTGAGACAGGTTAGTTTTACCCTCATGAAGACGGGTCGTCGCGACGGTAAAATCTGCCCAGTACGAGAGGAACCGTAGGTTCGGACATTTGGTACTGCGCTCGGTGGTGCCGCCGGTGGCGCGAAGCTACCATCCGCTCGGATAACGGCTGAACGCCTCTAAGTCGGAAGCCGTCCCGAGAACGGTGAGGATATCATTGTGTGCCCCTCGCGTCGAACGGCAGCTCTAGCCCCTCGATGTTCCCCCTCGGCCCGCCGTCGGGGAGCGCGAGCGGGCGAAAGTGGCCCCTTCGCACGCCCGAGACCTCCGGGACCCTCCGTAGACTCCGAGGGTCCTGCTCCTGCGAGCCTGCCTCCGGGCAGACGAGTGATGTGAGTGGGCGTAGAGTCGTCTGCAGACGACGTTCTTGCTGGACGGGGTGTCGTAAGTAGCAGAGCACCCACCATAGTGCGATCTACTGAGACTCATCCCTCGTCCGGAGGACTCGCTGGCTCCGCCGGCGCCCCCTTTCCTTTTGGGGTAACGGTTCCCTCAAAGGGGACCCCGAAAACTGGAGAGTTGCAGCAAGGAAAAAAAAAAAAAAAATTCAGCGTGTCGAGAAGTCCACCGGAAGAGGGCATGCGGGCCCCGGTGACGGGAGAAGTGGAGCACGGTTCGTGCGAGGCTCGCAGGTAAGTGGATCGAGTTTGATGTGAAAGAGAAGAGCGATGCAGAGAACGGGAAGTGGACTTCGAAATTTTTCGAGGTCCACCGGAAGAGGGCGCTGTCTCGTGCGGGCCCTGGTGACGGGAGCCAAGCCGTCGGGAGAAGTGGAGTGGGTGCGAGGCTCGTGTGGAAGTCGAGAGAGGATAGGTGTTGGGGAGCGTGTGAACGACGGCAAGTGGTGGCGAGAACGAGTGGTTTTGGACTTCGAAATTTTTCGAGGTCCACCGGAAGAGGGCGCTGGCTCGTGCGGGCCCCGGTGACGGGAGCCCCGCCGTCGGGAGAGGTGGAGGAAAGTGGCGAGGAGCTCGGAGTGAATCGGTCGCCGAAGCGAGACTCGGCTCGAGCGGAGCAGGAAGTGGCGAGAAGGAGAGGTTTTGGACTTGTGAAATTTTCGAGGTCCACCGGAAGCCGTCGGGGAGGAGTGGTGTCGTGTGAGCTTCGTTCCGGTGTTCCATCGGACTTTGAAATGATCCGGGAGTGGGCTCGAGTGTGTCCGGATGGATGCCTCGTTCGGGTGTTCCGCCGAACCGGTGAAGTGATCGTGAAAAGCTGTCGTCGGCCGGCCCCGTCGAGTGCTTCGAAATCGAGGTTCGACCGATACAGCCCCCTGTGGAGTGCAATGCTGCGGTTGCGAGTTCTTCCTGTCTTTTTTTTTAAATTTTTTTATCATTATGATTTACATAAATAAATAAAAAGTGTTTGCTATGCTTCGCTTCCCCCCCTAAAATTGGTATATTCATTCCAGTAATACTGCATAATTTCATGACTGTGGATTTGTAATTTTTTTTTTTCCCCTCCGGCCACCTCTGTGTATTTATATTTCTTCGTAAATGTACCGATTTAATTTCTTTTATCCAAAGTATTGTTTTATTAATATTTTTTTCTTTCTACAGTTACTATTCTTTTTGCTTTTCTGTGCTCCGAAAAATTCATGACAATATGTGTAGGATATTTGTAAGTTTTTTTTTTTTTTTTCACCTGTGCGTATTTTTTTTTTATTTTTTCCTCCCCCGAATGGAAGGGATAGATATATATTAATTAAAAGTAATGCCAGTCGTGCAGGTCGTTTTTCTCTGAAATTTTTAATTCTCGAGTACCACTAAGTTAATTAATTTTTTTCCCAATAGTGGTATGTTAATGTTCTTTTGTAATTCTTTGCCACACAGAACTTTTCTTTTAAAATTATTACGACTCCTTTCATGTAATGTAATATACATTGCATTGTTGGATATACATTACATTTAGGTCGATGTGGTATATTTTTTTTTTTTTTTTTTCTAATTAAAAAAAAAAAAAAAAAGTAATGTTTTTTTTATTCACAAAAAGTGCAATAAATACATACACAGAGTTCAGGTTTTGATTCATAACACAGATAGAACGAAATAAAACATTTCGCCGAACATTTCGATTCGTCATATTACCAATATTTCGAGTAGGGACGTACTTCCGGTTTTGCAAGCTCCGTTTCCGGTCGACCGACGATGCTGTAACTTTGCTTCCGAATGTACGTAAAAAAATCAAAACCAGAGTGTTTTCGGAATCTTTAACGGTACGGGCCGTAATATTAAACATATAAAATAGATTTCGAAGATTGCCCCCCCCAAAAAAAGACGAATTTCGGTTTACCTCAAGGGGAAACTGCGGAATAAAACGGAACGGAAAAAAATAGTGTAACATAACGTTTCGGTTTTTCTTACCTGCCGTTGTGTATTTCTTTTATATATGTGGGCTGCTGTGACGGGTGCCTACGCGTTTCGCCGACCTTCTCTCGTAATCTTTCGAATTGTATTTATTTCAACCGATCCCCGCCGAGAGCCGAAGGTGTGACTTATGCAGACGAGATAGTTTCGGGCTCGGCGAGTTCGAAAGAGCTATAAAAAGGGAGAAATGAAACGAAGAGACGAGGATGACCACGTGTTTCGATGGAGGAGTAAACTACGTGATGGGTTTGAGAAGGTGATTCCGGGAGATTAGTCCGACTCGGTGAAGTTCGGTCAGCGGTAGGAAGATTATTGAAAAAAGCTTCATTCATTCGGTTCGGAGGTAACCGAAGATATCGAGGATTGAAGTCGCTCTGCGGATCCTTCAAGTAGTCACGAATCCTGTCTCGAAGAGATATCAGGTCTGTGTGATTTTCCTAAATTGAGTTATAAATGCGTAGTTCCATTGCATGCGTTATCCGCCGGGTTTTCGGTCAGTGTTCCGTCGTTCACGATTGAATCCCGATCTCACTCCACCGTAATGTGTTGTTCTTAAAAGTTTGATTAGTATTTGTGTATTTCTATCATAGGGAATAATGCGAATAAGTGATTCATTACTCGTGTAGTCATGAATTACGAATTGTAGACGACGTGCAAAGGGGTGTTAATAACCGTAGGGGTAGTGAGAGACCGCGACACTGTACACCGATTTAATTTTTTTTTTCTCTTCTTTTCTTTCGAGGTGCATTGCTTTCCGATATGCACCGTTCCCTCCCAGTAGGATAATTAAAAATAAGAAGAAAATGCCGAATGAAATAGACGGTGTTTTTCTCACCTGTGCGTATTTTCTTCTTCCGTGCACCGGTCTTCTTTTTCTGTGGAAAATAGGTTCGAAATAAAATCTTTCCGGCACTACGCGTGTATAAAATTATTTACCTCTACGCATATTCCCCCTTCAATGTACTCTGTACCGATTCGATTTTTTCTTTTTTGCTTTCTTCTCGAAGGGTGACACATTAAATAGACAGTACCTTCGTTACAATATACATATACGTCTTAATAAAGAGCAGTACTCTTAGCGAATAATTGCTACAAAAATAAATAAATAAATAAATAAAGGTTACGGTACTTACTTCATCCCCCCCACCCCCGAAAAAAAGGGCGCAACTTCCGGTGGGGAGTTTCCTGGTTTTTTTCCACAGCTTTCCCATTTCATCTTCGAATATACATATATATATATATATTTCCCCGAAGAAAGTACCTGAAAAGAATGATAGGAGCGATGAGAATTTTCGCATAAAAATTCTGAGAAGGAAAATGAAAAAAAAGTAGTGATTTCTAGAAAATTAGAAACGGATTTAAAGGTCTCCGGATGCACCGGAAGGGGTCGTCGACTCTCGAAACGCAGAGGAAACCGTGCGGTCCGTCGAAGAGGGCGAAAGCGCGGCCCCCCGGGTCGCCTCCGGAGCTCCGCGCTTCCCGATCACTCCAACGTGCCGACTTGGACCCCCGCGGCCGTCCGGAAACGACGAAATCCGCACCCCGGGTGGAACCGGGTGCCCCCTTTCCGAATTTCAGGTCCGTTTCCCGATCGCGCCGCGACTTTTCCCTGCAGGGGCGCCGAGGGGTGCTTTTTTTCCGATTTCGAGACCGTCCGAAACACATTCAAAGACGAGCTGGGACCTCGACTTTTTTTTCGAAGACTCCGCGGGAGGTCCCCCGCGCGACCCCGGGGTCGAAAAAAATAAACTCCCGCGGGTTCGCGCCCCGGGAGAGAAATGCGAAAAAACCGGACAGGGGGCGCTGCGATCGACTCCCGGATCCGAAAGGGCACTCGTTCGACGCGGAACCTCCGGGGCCTCGCGCACGTATTTTTCTTTTTCGCGTATTCCCGAAAGTTGTCGAGATAAGGCAGAAATGCACCTTTTCGCCGCCAGGGGAAATTCGAAACCGACGCGCTCTTTCCCGAATAAAGACGGGACCGCTCGCGGGATCTTCCCGGAAATCCGGGAACCGGTCGATCCCGACGAGGGGAGCACGAATTCGAAATCGGAAGGCCGAAATTCCCGCAAGTTTCGCGGCCCCGGCCTTCCGAAGGCGACCTCGGGCCCCGCTTTCGAAAAGTAATCATTCTTTGCCACGCAGAATTTTTTTTTTTCTTCCTCCCCTCTTTTTAATGCGGAATAAAATTTATGGTATTTGCATTTTCAATCGAAACTGTTTTTTTTCCTCGTTTCATCTATCGATATAATAAAAAAAAATAAATAAAACGGTGTAATACTTAATAATAGCAAGGGGAAATCTTTGAAATTAGGAGGCCCTCAGTGAGTGGCAGGAAGCACCGGAGGGGGTCCTCGACCCCCACAAAGAGGGAGAACAGTCGGTCCTTTCGAAACCTGCGAAATCGGGGCGTCCGAGCTTCCGGAACACGACCACGAGAGGACTCGAGCCCCCGGATCGACGCCGCACTCATTGGGGGGATCGCACTTCCCAATACCAAAAGTTAAGGGGAAAAAAAGAAATGCAATTAGTGTGTGAAATTCTTGTAACAATTTTTTTTCTTTTGGTTCGTAAGGGGTTTGGCTTTTTTTTTATTATTATTATTTTTTTTTTTCAATGAAATTCTCTTTATTGTAATGTATTTTTCCCCCCGACTTCTCCCATCGGGTTCATTCTGATTGAGTTTTTTTTTTTTTTTTTTAAATTTGTTTCTCATTCCCTTGAAATATTAATACCTTAAATACAATTTTTTTTTCTTCCTCTTGATAATGTTCACTCATAGAAAGTTCCCAGGGTAGATATTGTGTTCTCACTCTTCTGTTACAAAATAGTGGAATTTTGTGTCTGAGCACTCCTTTTTTCCAACGCTTTCCACAATTTCATCTTCGAATTTTTATATATATATATATTTTACCAAAGATTTTTTTTTTTTTTCCTGAAAAAGATAAGAGGAGAGATCAGATGGCCGATTCACGGAAACACGTGTTTTTACATAACATCCTACAATGGAAAATGAGAAGAAAGAAAGAAAAAAAAAAAAAATTGATTTCTAGAAAATTAGAAACGGATTTAAAGGTCTCCGGAAGCACCGGAAGGGGTAGACGACTCTCGGAACGCAGAGGAAACCGTGCGGTCCGTCGAAGAGGGCGAAAGCGCGGCCCCCCGGGTCGCCTCCGGAGCTCCGCGCTTCCCGATCGCTCCAACGTGCCGACTTGGACCCCCGCGGCCGTCCGGGAACGACGAAATCCGCACCCCGGGTGGAACCGGGTGCCCCCTTTCCGAATATCAGGTCCGTTTCCCGATCGCGCCGCGACTTTTCCCTGCAGGGGCGCCGAGGGGTGCTTTTTTTCCGATTTCGAGACCGTCCGAAACACATCAAAGACGAGCTGGGACCTCGATTTTTTTTCGAAGACTCCGCGGGAGGTCCCCCGCGCGACCCCGGGGTCGAAAAAAATAAACTCCCGCGGGTTCGCGCCCCGGGAGAGAAATGCGAAAAAACCGGACAGGGGGCGCTGCGATCGACTCCCGGATCCGAAAGGGCACTCGTTCGACGCGGAACCTCCGGGGCCTCGCGCACGTATTTTTCTTTTTCGCGTATTCCCGAAACTTGTCGAGATAAGGCAGAAATGCACCTTTTCGCCGCCAGGGGAGTCGCGCTCTTTCCCGAATAAAGACGGGACCGCTCGCGGGATCTTCCCGGAAATCCGGTCGATCCCGACGTGGGGAGCACGAATTCGAAATCGGAAGGCCGAAATTCCCGCAAGTTTCGGGCCCCGGCTTCCGAAGGCGACCTCGGGCCCCGCTTTCGAAAAGGCCCCCCGGTGTAGGCAGGGCTCCGAAAATCGCTGGGACGCGGCCCTCATCGAGTTCTACCCGAGATAAATTCCGGGTGGGTCCCGGACGCCGGTTAGCGATCTGGGGCCCGGGAGCGTTTTCGGGGCCCAACTCCCCGAGGGCCCGGATTCGGGGCCAGGATCCTTAAAAACACATTTTCGGGTTCCTCTCGACGGGACCTACCCGGTGATGTAAGATTCGAGTTCGTCACGGCGCAAGTTTCCGTTTTATAGGCGAAGGAGTTTTTTCTAAATTTCGCCGATTTTTCCAAGTCCTCGTGTCAAAACGCAACGTTTTCGAATAACTCGCGAAATAAAGGGTCTAATTTCATGAATGAGGTACGAAAAGACAGACCGCGTCGACACGCATCGATGGAGGTGCCTTTCGTCGAAATCGATCGGAAACTTTTTTTTTTATTCAGAGATATCGAAAATTCGCGAATTTTTTCTAAGTCCCGAAGCTCGGCTCCGGTGTTCCGTCGAAAAACTGCTACGATCCGTCGTCGGTGGCCGCGTGTTTTTTTTCGGACCCGACTTTCCGAACGATTCTCGCGTATTCCGAGAGAGCACGTCCGGGGGAGTCGGAAAATGTTTCGTTCTCGATTTTAAATCGAAAACTTCTTTTTTTTAAGCCCCCCCGAAGGAGTGGAATGCGACCTACGAATAGGGGCGCGCCCCGAAGCGGACCCGGAGTCCGCCCGATCCGCCCCGTTTTCGGGCCGCGGGGTGCTCCCGGTGCGGGCTCGAACCTCCCGGTACGGAAACGCGGCCCACGCGCGATGCAGGGGCGCCACCGGGTGCGCCGTTTTCGCACTTCCGGGCCGTGCCGCGGACCTAAAAACGAGAGCTGGGACCTCCTGTTTTTTTCGGCGGGTGCTCCCGGAGGACCCCTGCGCGACGGCGGGGTCCGAAAAAAAAAATTCCCGTAAGTTTGCGCCCCGGGAATTAAATCGTAAAACCCGGATAAACCCGCCTAGGGGGCGCTGCGATCGACTCGAGGGTCCGGAAGGGCACTCGTTCGACGCGGCTCCCTCGGGGCTTCGCGGACATATTTTTTGTTCGAGGATATTCGAGCGAGTTCTCGAGATACGGCGGGAAAACCGCGTTTCGCCGCCCCTGCAAATAAAAAAAAAATACACTCTTTCCCGAATAAAAACGGGACCGCTCGCGGGATCGTCCCGAAACTCCAGATTCGGGTAGATCCCGACCGGGCGAACGCGGTCCCGGCGTTAGAATTCCGAAATTCCGGTCGGTTCGCGCGCCCGGGCCCGCCGAATTTGCGTTCCTTTCCCATTTTTTCGCCGGGGCGCCGCGGGACGCAGCGCTCCGAAACTCGCCACGGGGAGGCGTCCCCGCGGGACCCACCCGCTCGAATTTTTTCGAAAGAAAATTCCCGCGGGTACGCGAGTTGTGCGGTTCGGAGCGAAAAAGGGGCCCCCCAGGCGAGGGTCTCGCGTTCGAGACCCGAACCTCGACCGACACGTTTTCGGAATCCTCTCGCCGAGACGATTCGAAAGAAGTTAATTTCGAGAGAATCGGATCGCAATTTCGGGAGTTATCGAGCGCGGAAGGTTTCCCGCCTTCGAGAAATGGAAGAAAAAAAGAAAAAAACTCGACAGGTATTCCCGAAGATCTTCCGGACCGAATTCCGTCGTCCTGATGTCCGGCACGGCGGGGAATTTCGGAGACCGAGTGCCACGCCCCCTCCCTGTCGGAAATTTCCGAAAAGGACCCTTTTCGGGTGCGTTTCGAGGACTCTGAAACTTTTTCTCGAAGGGTCCCGCCCGGGTCCTTCGACTCCGGGGCCCGGGAATCGGATCGCTTCGATTTTTTTTTTTTTTTTTCAAACTCGGCGCCCTTTCGCCGTCCGGACTTTTCACTTCACCCTCCGGAACGCCGGATTTCGAAGTTTCGAGGCGCCCCGGTTCGGGTCGGCGGGGTTCGAACCCGCGGGGTCGGATTTTTTTTTCCGAAAACGAAATTTTTTTAACGCCACCGTTACGAATTTCGCTTCCGAAGGTAGAGCTCGCCGAGGAGAAGAAAAAGATATCTCGGTTTCGGTCGTGGCTCCGTAACTTTTTTTTTTATCGATTTTCGAAGGAATTGCGAAGGGAGGGCGCTCCCTTCGAAAAATCGCGCCCTTCGAACGGCTCGGTTCCCGGACTCGAAATCCGCAGATTCCGAAAGAACTCCTCGAGACGAAGACGGCCGTGTGTCGTTTTCGCACGTAGCTCCGTAAGTTTTTTTTTTACGGCGGTTCGAAAAAACGTCTGATTTTTTCGAATTTTCTCGACCCAAAAGACCCTCGCTCCGTGCGCCGCTTTTTACTTATCGGTTTCCGGTGATTAAACTTTACAGATTCAGAAAGAACTCGCCGAGACGAAGACTATGGTGTACCTTTTCGAAGCGTAGCTCGTCGGAAAAGGGGTCGGAAAAAACATTGAAGTTTTTCGAATTTTCCGGAGAAAAAAGACCCTCTCTCCGCGAGCCACTTTCGCGCCGTCGGTTTCCGCGAATTGATCTTTACAGATTCGGAAAGGCCTCGACGAGACGAACACGCCGACGTGCCGTTTTCGCACCTAGCTCCGAAACTCTCTCCTTCGATGGACTTTGAAGCGACTCGGAATTTTTCCGAATTTCCTCCGGAAAAACGACCCTTGCTCCGCGCGCTGCTCTTTACCTATCGCACCGAACGAATCGATCTTTACGTATCCCGAAAGAACTCGCCGAGACGAAGACGAGCATGTGCTTTTTTCGAGCACGGCTCCGTAACTTTCTTTTTTATTCGGGTCGGAAAAAAAAATCTCTGAAATTTTTTTTAAAAAGTAGGGATGGAAGAAACGTCCCGAAAGGATCGGAGAGGTCTCCGGAAGCGCGGGAATGGAAGAAAAGAGGAAGCGAACCGTGCGGCGGGTCGAAAGGAGCGAAACGGAGGGACTCCGGTGCTCCGCGCTTCCGCACCACGCCCACGTGACGACTTGGATCCCCGGCGGCCGTCCGAAACGCGCCGAATCCGCACCCCGGGTGGAACCGGGTGCGCCCTTTCCGAATTTCCGGTCCTTTTCCCGATGCCGCCGCAACTTTTCCGTCGGGGGCTCTCCGAAGCGTCGGATTTTTCGATTTTTCACTAAAGAGAGGACCCTTGCTCCTCGCACAACTTTTTTGTTATTGGTCCCACTAACGTAAACTTTGCAGATTCTGAAAGATCTATTCGAGGCGAGAAAAAAATATATGTTGAGTTTTCCTGTATCTCTGAAACTTTTTTTTTTTATTCAGGTTTGAAAACATTTAAAATTTTGGAATTTTTCACGAGGGAAATGACCTTTTCCGAGGACACAACTTTTTTGTTATCGGACCCACGAACATAAACTTTACAGATTCCGAAAGGGCTGTTCGAGGCGAGAAAAAAATATATGTTGAGTTTTCCTGTATCTATGAAACTTTTTTTTTTATTCAGGTTTGAAAAAAATTAAATTTTTCGAATTTTAATGAGGAAAATGACCCTATCCGAGGACACAACTTTTTTGTTATCGGACCCACGAACAAAAACTTTACAGATTCTGAAAGGGCTGTTCGAGGCGAGAAAAAAATATATGTTACGTTTTCCTGTATCTGTAAAACTTTTTTTTTTATTCAGGTTTGAAAACATTTAAAATTTTGGAATTTTAATGAGGAAAATGACCCTATCCGAGGCGACAACTTTTTTGTTATTGGACCCACGAACAAAAACTTTACAGATTCCGAAAGAGCTGTTCGAGGCGAGAAAAAAATATATGTTACGTTTTCCCGTATCTGTGAAACTTTTTTTTTTATTCAGGTTTGAAAGAAAATTAAAATTTTGGATTTTACGTGAGAAAAATGACCTTTTCCAAGGACACAACTTTTTTGTTATTGGACCCACGAACATAAACTTTACAGATTCTGAAAGGGCTGTTCGAGGCGAGAAAAAAATATATGTTACGTTTTCCCGTATCTGTGAAACTTTTTTTTTTTATTCAGGTTTGAAAAAAAAATAAATTTTTCGAATTTTAATGAGGAAAATGACCATTTCCGAGGACGCAACTTTTTTGTTATTAGACCCACGAACAAAAACTTTACAGATTCCGAAAGAGCGGTTCGAGGCGAGAAAAAAATATATGTTACGTTTTCCCGTATCTGTGAAACCTTTTTTTTTTATTCAGGTTTGAAAAAAAAATAAATTTTTCGAATTTTAATGAGGAAAATGACCATTTCCGAGGACGCAACTTTTTTGTTATTAGACCCACGAACAAAAACTTTAGATTCCGAAAGAGCTGTTCGAGGCGAGAAAAAAATATATGTTACGTTTTCCCGTATCTGTGAAACTTTTTTTTTTATTCAGGTTTGAAAGAAAATTAAAATTTCGAATTTTAATGAGGAAAATGACCTTTTCCAAGGACACAACTTTTTTGTTATTAGACCCACGAACATAAACTTTACAGATTCTGAAAGGGCTGTTCGAGGCGAGAAAAAAATATATGTTACGTTTTCCTGTATCTGTGAAACTTTTTTTTTTATTCAGGTTTGAAAGAAAATTAAATTTTTCGAATTTTAATGAGGAAAATGACCATTTCCAAGGACACAACTTTTTTGTTATTGGACCCACGAACGTAAACTTTAAAGATTCTGAAAGGGCTGTTCGAGGCGAGAAAAAAATATATGTTGAGTTTTCCTGTATCTATGAAACTTTTTTTTTATTCAGGTTTGAAAGAAAATTAAAATTTTCGAATTTTCGTGAGGGAAATGACCTTTTCCGAGGCGACAACTTTTTTGTTATCGGACCCACGAACAAAAACTTTACAGATTCCGAAAGAGCTGTTCGAGGCGAGAAAAAAATATATGTTACGTTTTCCTGTATCTGTGAAATTTTTTTTTTTATTCAGGTTTGAAAGAAAATTAAATTTTTCGAATTTTAATGAGGAAAATGACCATTTCCAAGGACACAACTTTTTTGTTATTGGACCCACGAACGTAAACTTTACAGATTCTGAAAGAGCTGTTCGAGGCGAGAAAAAAATATATGTTACGTTTTCATGTATCTGTGAAACTTTTTTTTTTATTCAGGTTTGAAAGAAAAATAATTTTTTCGAATTTTAATGAGGAAAATGACCCTATCCGAGGAGACAACTTTTTTGTTATTAGACCCACGAACAAAAACTTTACAGATTCTGAAAGGGCTGTTCGAGGCGAGAAAAAAATATATGTTACGTTTTCCTGTATCTATGAAACTTTTTTTTTTATTCAGGTTTGAAAAAAATTAAATTTTTCGAATTTTAATGAGGAAAATGACCCTATCCGAGGCGACAACTTTTTTGTTATTGGACCCACGAACAAAAACTTTACAGATTCCGAAAGATCGCTTCGAGGCGAGAAAAAAATATATGTTGAGTTTTCTTCTATCTGTGAAACTTTTTTTTTAATTAATTTTTGAAAAAAATGAATTTTTTCGAATTTTCCTGAGGAAAATGACCCTTTCCGAGGACACAACTTTTTACCCAAGAGTCTCAAGCCAATAAATTTTGCAGATTCGGAAAGAACTCGGAGAGGCGATGAAAAAGATGTTTTTTTCTTAATTTTAGATCGAATATTTTTTTTTTCGGACCGTTCCGGAGAAATTCGAAATTTTTTTTTTCTTTCGATTTCCGCACTCTCCGAAACGACGAAAACGACCCGCCGGGACCCCGAGTTTTTTTCGGAGGGCTCCTCGGGCGGTCCCCCGCTCGACCCCGGGGTCGAAAAAACGGAAATCCCGCGGGTTCGCCCTCCGGGAAAAATGGGAAAAAAACGGGAAAAACGGACGCAGGGGGCGCTGCGGTCGACTCCCGGAACCGGAAAGGAGCTCTTCCGACGCGGCACCTCCGGGGCCGTCCCGGCACGTCGTCCTCTCTTCCCCATTCGGAACGGTTCTCCGGACAGGGCGGAAAAACCGCGGTTTCCGGTCCCGGAAAATAAAAAAAAAACACCTTCTCCCGCTCTTAATTTCGGAACCGCTCGCGGGATCTTCCCGGAAATCCAGATTCCGGTCCGTCTCGGCGAGACGAGCTCGAATCCGAAATCGGAATTCCGAAATTCCGTCCACTTTCGGGTCCCCGGCCTCCCGAAGGCGACCTCGGGCCCCTTTTTCCACGGGGCCCCCCGTTGCGGGCAGGGCTCCGAAAATCGCCGGGGAAGCGGGCGGCGTCGAGTTCTACCCGAGATAAATTTCTGGTGCGTCCCGGGACGCCCGTTCGCGATCTGGGGGCCCGGGAGCGTTTTCGGGGCCCACCTCGTAGCGGGGCCGGATTCGGGGCCAGGATCCCGAATCTCGTATTTTCGGGTTCCTCTCGACGGGACCTACCCGCCTGCGAAGATTAGAGCCCGTGACTCGTTCGGTTCGCGTTTTACGGGCGGAGGAGGTTTTTCGAAATGTCGCGAAAATTTCAAAGTCCCGGGTTCGAAACGCAACGTTTTCGAATAACTCGCGAACGGAGAGGGCTAGCGACTCAAACTTAATTTTAAACGAAAGAGCTCTCGAATACGCACATTTGGACGGGTCGATCGACGAAATCGGACCGTAACTTCTTTTTGCGTTCCCTTCCGGGGCCCTCAAAATTTTTTTTTTCGGGCCCGGGAGCCCCCGCAAGGTGTCCGATCGCCTCCGAATTGGGTACCGAGGTAGAACCCGTCGAGACGCGTCCATCGACATCTTCCCGATCGAAATCGAACGGCGGGTTCTCCTTCCGGAAAGGGCGTCGTGTCGTCTCGGGGCCCGGCGTCTGCAGGGGCCCCCGTTGGTTCCAAAATTACGAGACTCCGATACGAGGCGCGCCTCGTCGCGACGCACCGGCACAATTTTTTTCGAGACTCCACGACGATCGGGGGGGCCTCGGGAAGCCGCGCAAGGTACAGCTAGGGTCCCCCCCCACGGGGCCCCCGCAGGAGCCAATTTTTTAAAAAAAATTTTTTCGGGAGGCCCGCGACCTGGCCTTTCGATCCGTACCAGAAAGAAGTCCTCGGAGGCTCCGGTTTAGGATTTAGGGGCGAAAAGGGCAGAAAAAAAACGTTTTTCGGAAGGGACTCCCAGGGGACCCCCTTGGAGGCAGGGCTCCGAGATCGAAACGGGGGAAGGAGATCCCCGGTCCCCTTCCGCGGTACCGGTTTCGAGCGGAAATTCCCTTCGGTTCCCGATTTACGAATTTTTGAAGTTTCGGGACCCCCGAAATCAACTCCCCGAAAAAGGGTCCCAGGACCCCGAAATTCGGCGAGTGGTCCCGAAAACGAAGTAGCGCGAGGTCTGTCGAGAGTTCTTTGGAAATTTCCATTTTTTCTCCAAAAATGAATTTTTGGTCCCACATTTTGCCTAAGAAACTGCACGAGATTCTGTCCCCTCCCCTCCCCGTCGGCAAGCATCATGCCGCAGCGCACCGGAGACGAAGAACGTTTCCAAGATAGCTGGCACGCCAGTTGCCCTATATAGGGGGAGGTGTGTGCTCGATCGAGCTGCACTTCCGAGGTTCGACAGGAGCTCTCCTCTCGCTCTCGGGGCGGGGTGCGAGTGCACGAATGATGTCGACGGTCCTCGGATGAGCGCTCTCGAGCTTCCTTCTCGCGTTTTGGTATAACGCGAGGTGGCCCTCCCGGGACCCGGCGGCGTGCTCGCGGTCCCTGCGTTCCGCCGGGGCACCCCTCGGGCCGGTGCCTCGGAGCGAAACGGAACGCGTCGTGCTCCGGCGGAGTCGGAGTCACGACAGCTCGCCGTTGATTTTGCAACGGCGGGTTCGCGGTCTCTTCGTTCCGACGACGCACCACTCTCTCCGTGCCTCTCGAGAGTGGTGTTGCGTCGTAACGGGAGAGGTGGTGCTCCGGCGGAGCCGGGGTCACGACCACTCGCCGGTCCGGTCCAGGCGGCGGGTTCGCGGTCTCTTCGTTCCGACGACGCACCACTCTCTCCGTGCCTCTGGAGAGTGGTGTTGCGTCGTAACGGGAGAGGTGGTGCTCCGGCGGAGCCGGGGTCACGACCACTCGCCGGTCCGGTCCAGGCGGCGGGTTCGCGGTCTCTTCGTTCCGACGACGCACCACTCTCTCCGTGCCTCTGGAGAGTGGTGTTGCGTCGTAACGGGGGAGGTGGTGCTCCGGCGGAGCCGGGGTCACGACCACTCGCCGGTCCGGTCCTGGCGGCGGGTTCGCGGTCTCTTCGTTCCGACGACGCACCACTCTCTCCGTGCCTCTCGAGAGTGGTGTTGCGTCGTAACGGGGGAGGTGGTGCTCCGGCGGAGCCGGGGTCACGACCACTCGCCGGTCCGGTCCAGGCGGCGGGTTCGCGGTCTCTTCGTTCCGACGACGCACCACTCTCTCCGTGCCTCTCGAGAGGGGTGTTGCGTCGTAACGGGAGAGGTGGTGCTCCGGCGGAGCCGGGGTCACGACCACTCGCCGGTCCGGTCCAGGCGGCGGGTTCGCGGTCTCTTCGTTCCGACGACGCACAGCTCTCTCCGTACCTGCGAAGGAACCGGGAGAGTGGTGCCCCGGCGGAATCGCGGTCACGACACCCCGCCGCCGAGGTCGGGCGGTGGTGCTGTCGTCGCCCGGAGCCCTTCGGGGCGCGACGTTTTCCGTACTCGGATTCCGGTGTTCCCACGATTTCGAGGTAAAGAAGTGGGGCAGGATTCTCTCCCCTCCCCTCCTCCCCCGGACGCCCGGTGCCGCGGAGGACCGCAGATCGAAATCGTTTCCAAGATATCTGGACAGGTCGATACCCTATATGGGGAGGACCTGTCTGAGGTATCAGGTCTGAGAGTCATGATCGAAACACCACTCGAGTGGGTTGGATCCGAGTCTCCTGATGTGGTGGACTGGTTTCCAATGAACGAACCGGATCGCGTGCGAAACCTCTCAACGTGCCCAGGTTGCGAGGTGACGTCTGGATTCGGCGAGCTCTGCGGATCTGCCTACGTCACCCCCCTCGGGCAGGGGCCCGAGTAGTCCCGTGCCGTGCTTTGTCGGCCGGGACCGCCTCCGAGGAGGTCGACTGCTGAGCGAACCGTAACGACGTCGCGAGCGAAGCCTGGAACGGGGCAGGTTTTATTCGCGTCGGAATTCGGTGAGCGATGCGGTCGCTTCGGAAGGGGCATGTGCGATTGTCCCGTGCTCTGATAGCCGGGATGATCGTATTTATATCGTCCCGTGCTGGGTTCGCCGGGACCGTGTATCTCCCGCTTCGGCGGTTGCTTCCGATGGGGTGACCCGTCTCTGATTAGTCCCGTGCTGGGTTCGCCGGGACCGTGTATCTCCCGCTTCGGCGGGACCACGATGTTGCCTCTCGTCGAGGCGACTGCCGTCGACTGCGGAGCGGACCGGAACGACGACGACGTCGCGTGCGAAGCCTGCAACGTGTCCATGTTGTCGGGCGGGAGGTGCCGTCGTCGGAATACGGTGGAGCTCTGCGGGCCGGCGGTTGCTTCCGATGGGGTGACCAGCCTCTAGAATGGTGCCTCCCAGGAGGCTGCCGAAGGATTTTCTCTCTGGCCAGCCGCGTCGTAGGTTAGGGTCCGGCGGAGGAACGCGTTGGACGGATCCCCGAGGAGAAGCCTGTCAGTGGACGGAAGAGGACCTGCCCCCTGCCCGGACGGAAGGAAGGGGACCTGACGGAAGAGGACCGTAGGGGATTGACGGAAGAGGACCGTAGGAGATTGACGGAAGAGGACGGAAGAGTGTGTCGTCGCGGTGAATTCCATCAGATGGTCGCGGAGAAGTGGATCGTCGCGGAACTGCATTCGAGCGGATCGTCCCGGACTGCGGTGTTGCCTCTCGTCGAGGCGACTGCCGTCGACTGCGGAGCGAGGCGGAACGACGACGACGTCGCGTGCGAAGCCTGCAACGTGTCCATGTTGTCGGGCGGGAGGCGCCGTCGTCCTAGTTTCGTCGAGCTCTGCGGACCGGCGGTTGCTTCCGATGGGGTGACCCGTCTCTGATTGGTCCCGTGCTGGGTACGCCGGGACCGTGTATCTCCCGCTTCGGCGGGACACAACCTGTCTCTCTGCTCGGCTCGCCCGGCCTCTCCGGAGGCTTCGGCGAGTCTCGCATTTGATCTGCCACGGAGCCGGCCTGATCCTTGCGATGGCCGACGGCTCTTTCGAAATCTACGGAAGCGAACGCTTCAGACTGCGTTCCCTTGCGCACGTCGTAAAAAGTGGATGGTGAACCGAAGTGTAAGGCCGGCGGCGTGCGGACTGTTCCGCTCGCCGTTCGACGAAAGGAAATGGAAGGATACCTGGTTGATCCTGCCAGTAGCATATGCTTGTCTCAAAGATTAAGCCATGCATGTCTCAGTACTTGCCGCTCCGACGGCGAAACCGCAAATGGCTCATTAAATCAGTCACGGTTCATTGGATCGTGACGCGTTACTTGGATAACTGTGGCAATTCTAGAGCTAATACATGCAGCCGAGCTCCGACCCTCCGGGGGACGAGCGCTTTTATTAGATTGTGACCGGCCCCTCCTCTCGGGGTGGGGATCGGAAACGTGAACCGAAGCTGAGTAACTTTGGCAGATCGCACGGGCCCGTCCCGGCGACGCATCTTTCAAGTGTCTGCCCTATCAACTGTCGACGGTAGGTCATGCGCCTACCGTGGTCGCCACGGGTGACGGGGAATCAGGGTTCGATTCCGGAGAGGGAGCCTGAGAGACGGCTACCACATCTAAGGAAGGCAGCAGGCACGCAAATTACCCACTCCCGGCTCGGGGAGGTAGTGACGAAAAATAACGATACGGGACTCATCGAGACCCCGTGATCGGAATGAGTACGCTCTAAACCCCCTAACGAGGACCTACCGGAGGGCAAGACTAATGCCAGCCGCTGCGGTAATTTTAGCTCCGGTAGCGTATACTAAAATTGTTGCAGTTAAAAAGCTCGTAGTCGGACCTCTGCTCCGGACGCCGGGGGCCGCTCGCGCGGTCTCCCGCCGCGCTTCCGGGCATTCTGCCCGCCACCTCGCGGGGTGATTTTAAAAGGTCGTCCCCGGGTGGAAGGCGGTGATCGCTTTGCAAAAATTAGAGTGCTCAGAGCAGGCCCTGCCGCCTGGATAGTAATGCACGGAACGATGGAAGACGCCCTCGGTCCCGGGTTTCCGTGGGAACAGGTCGACGGAGACCGAGGGAATGATCGATAGGAGCAGACGGGGGCATCCGTATTCCGACGCTAGAGGTGAAATTCTTGGACCGTCGGAAGACGACCCACTGCGAAGGCATTTGCCAAGAATGCTTCCATTGACCAAGAACGAAAGTCAGAGGCTCAAAGAAGATTAGATACCTTTGTAGTTCTGACCGTAAACGATACCCTCCAGCGATCCGGCTGCGTACGAACGTGACGCGCCGGGCAGCTTGCCCGGGAAACCTGAGTTCAGGCTCCGGGGGAAGTATGGTTGCAAAGCTGGAACTTAAAGGAATTGACGGAGGGGCACTACCAGGAGTGGAGCCTACGGCTTAATTTGACTCAACACGGGACAACTCACCCGGTCCGGACATGTGCTCGATGGACAGATTGACAGCTCTTTCTAGATTCCGTGGATGGTGGTGCATGGCCGCAGTTGGTTCGTGGGGTGACCTGTCTGGTTAATTCCGATAAACGAACGAGATTCTCGCCTATTAAATAGGTGCCCTTCATCCTATCGCGATGGAGGGGAACTTCTTAGAGGGACCGGCGGCTTCGAAGCCGTACGAGAGAGAGCGATTGCAGGTCTGTGATGCCCTTAGATGTCCGGGGCCGCACGTGCGCTACAGTAGAGGGGACAACGTGCGAAGGTGCCTCGGCCGTCGGGCCCGGGTAACCCGAGCAGTCTCTCTCAGTGCTGGGGACAGGGGATTGTAATTATTCCCCTCGAACGAGGAATTCCCAGTAGGCGCGAGTCACTAACTCGTGCCGACTAAGTCACTGCCCTTTGTACACACCGCCCGTCGCTATCTCCGATTGAGCGGTGGAGTGAGGTCTTCGGACCAGCGCTCGGGCGACCTCTCCGGGGTCGAGTCGACGTGCCGGGAAGATGACCGAACTTGGCCGCTTAGAGGAGGTAAAAGTCGTAACAAGGTTTCCGTAGGTGAACCTGTGGAAGGATCATTGTCTTGCAATTTTAATAAGATTGGAAGAGAGCGGAATGGACTTGGACCACCCACCGCATATATATATATTAAAAAGCTGGATGGCGGTGGGGTTGGGGAACCCACCGCCGAAGAGAGAAAAAAAAAATTTTTTTTCTTAATTTTTCGATTCGAACGGAGGGCAGTCGAGGGGTGCCTGTTCCCGGCCGATTTTGCGGCAGGAGGGATGTTCGGATTTCCGAGCACGGCTCGAAGAGATGCGCCCGCGTGCGCACCGCCCCACTGCCCCTTCCCTTCGGGGGAGGAAACAAAAACGAAGAAATTCTATAGAAAGCGTCCTTCGTGCGGCGGACGCGATGAAAATTGTCGCATCGTACAGCTCCGAGCAGTGGATCACTCGGCTCGCGGGTCGATGAAGAACGCAGCCAGCTGCGAGATTTGGTGTGAATTGCAGAACACTCAGATCACTGATTATTCGAACGCACATTGCGGCTCCCGCTCCTCTGCGGGAGCCTCGCCTGTCTGAGGGTCGCGTGATGCATGCAGAGGTTCTTTCCTCGGAAGGTGACCAAACGGCCCCTTCGGATTCGTCCGTGGGCTCAGAGAACGATCTCTCCCGGGGATCGACCGCAAACGTACCCCCGGGAGTAAGACAGATAAAGGGATAACTATGAAAACGAGAAGCGACCTCAGATCAGACGAGAGAACCCGCCGAACTTAAGCATATCAGTAAGCGGAGGAAAAGAAAACAACAGTGATTCCCCCAGTAGCGGCGAGCGAAAAGGGAAGAGCCCAGCGCCGAATCCCTGCGTCGAGAGGCGCAATTTGGGAAATGTGGCGTAAGGAGTGCGCGCAGGTCCGCCGCAGGGTTCGAGGTAAGTCCCCCTGACAGGGGCTTTTCCCGTGGCGGGTGCCAGGCCCGTGTCCTCGAGCCCCGTCGGCGGTGCCGGCGCCTCCGGAGAGTCGGGTTGCTCGGGAGTGCAGCCCCAAGGCGGGAGGTAGACTCCTCCCAAGGCTAAATACGACCGCGAGACCGATAGCAAACAAGTACCGTGAGGGAAAGTTGCAAAGAACTTTGAAGAGAGAGTTCAAGAGACGTGAAACTGCTCGGAGGGAAACGGGTGGGCCCTCGAAGTCCCGACCTTCCGCGGAGACTCAGTCGCTGTCGAGCGACGCACTTCTCCGCGGGATTCTAGGGAAGTCGCGGCCGGTCGCCTTCTTCTCTCCGCCTCCGGGTGAGTCCGCCGCGCACCTTATGGAGCGTCGGCGTCCCCCGGGGGCCCGATGCAGAGAGGGCGACCCGGTGCCCGCACGGGCCAGCTCCTCCCGCCGTCCGCCTCTTCCGGGCACCTGAAGCCCGTCCGTCGCCGACGCGCCTCGTCCCTCGTGGAGGGCGGTCCTTCGGACGACTCCTCGAAGTCGGAAATGTACTCATGCGGGCGGAGGGAGTTGCGGTTCCGCGACGAGTAGGTCGGTCACCCACCCGACCCGTCTTGAAACACGGACCAAGGAGTCTTGCTCTCGTGCGAGTCTAAAGGTACTTCGAGAAGCCCAGAGGCGCAGCGAAAGCGTAGATCGCGATCCCTCCTCTGACTCGAGGGGGGCGCAGCGACCGCCCGTGCCCTGAAGTGGGAACGGAGCGAGAGCACGAGGGCAGGGACCCGATAGGTGGTGAACTATTCTCGGGCAGGACGAAGGCCGAGGAAACTCGGCTGGAGGTCCGAAGCGGTTCTGACGTGCAAATCGATCGTCCGACCCGAGTATAGGGGCGAAAGACCAATCGAACCACCTGGTAGCTGGTTCCCTCCGAAGTTTCCCTCAGGATAGCCGTCGCTCGTCGGCAGCAGTCTCGCCGGGTAGAGAGAATGATTAGAGCGCCTCGGGGACGCCCGTGTCACTCGACCTCTTCTCAAACTACGAACGGACGAGAAGGGAGCCTCTCCCGATTCGGAGGCCTCCCGAGTAAGGATGCAGAGTGGCGCGTGGGCCACTTTTGGTAAGCAGAACTGGCGCTGCGGGATGAACCGAACGCCGGGTTAAGGCGCCCGATGCGGGACGCTCAGAGACCCCATAAAAGGTGTCGGTTGCTCTATACAGCAGGACGGTGGCCACGGAAGTCGGCATCCGCTAAGGAGTGTGTAACAACTCACCTGCCTAAGCAACCGGTCCTGAAAATGGATGGCGCTCCAGCGTCGAGCCCATACCCGGCCCTTTCTCTAACGTTTCGGATACGGAGAAAGGAGTAGGAGGGTCGCGGCGGAGCGCGTAGAAGGTCAGGGCGCGAACCCGACTGGAGCCTCCGCCGGTGCAGATCTTGGTGGTAGTAGCAAATATTCGAGTGAGAACCTCGAAGACTGAAGCACGGAGAAGGGTTCCATGTGAACAGCAGTTGAACATGGGTGAGTCGGTCCTGATTCACTTCCTAATGGAATTATTAAAAACTTTATTATTATCGAGAGAAGTTGTATGGAGAATGGGAAAAGGGTTAATATTCCCTTACCCGGACACGGAGATAGGGGCACCCGTGTCCCAAGTGCGGTAACGCAAACGAACTCGGCGACGCCGTCGGAGGACCCGGAGAAGAGTTGACTTTTCTTCGTAAGAGCTCGTGTCCCTGGAATCTCGTCACGAGGAGATAGGGACGCTGTTCTCGTAAGAGCACGGTCGCTGCTGCCGTGTCCGGTGCGCCTCCGCCGGCCCTTGAAAAACCGAGGGAGAGAGTGTGATTTTCGTGCCGGTCCGTACCCATATCCGCAGCAGGTCTCCAAGGTGAACAGCCTCTAGTCTCTAGAACAATGTAGGTAAGGGAAGTCGGCAAGTTCGATCCCTAACTTCGGGAAAAGGATTGGCTCTTGTGTTTCCGTCCTCGCGGACCTCTTTTGCCGTATTTCTTCTCGTACTTTTCGGGGACTGACCGCCCTCTCCGGAGGCGTGGTCGGACCTCACGAGGACGGAGGGAAGAGGAAAGAGGGTGGACCCGCTCCTTCGAGAGCCGGGGCTTGTGCCGCGGGACATCGTGGAAACGAACAAGAACTGGCACGGACTAGGGGAATCCGACTGTCTAATTAAAACAAAGCATTGCGACGGCCGGAGAACGGTGTTGACGCAATGTGATTTCTGCCCAGTGCTCTGAATGTCAAAGTGAAGAAATTCAATGAAGCGCGGGTAAACGGCGGAAGTAACTATGACTTTCTTAAGGTAGCCAAACGCCTCGTCATCTAATTAGTGACGCGCATGAATGGATTAACGAGATTCCCACTGTCCCTATCTACTATCTAGCGAAACCACAGCCAAGGGAACGGGCTTGGCGAATTCATCGGGGAAAGAAGACCCTTTCGAGCTTGACTGTAGTCTGACTCTGTGGCGAGGCATTATTGGCGTAGTCTAGGTGGGAGTCTTTTGCGAGGCGAGTCTGTGAAATACCACTACTTTGATCGCCTTGTTACTGATTCGGTGATGCTCTGTGGTCCTTCCTTTTGGGATGCGACGTGTTATGTGAACTTAACCCCCATTTATTTAAAAGTGGCGGGGAAGAGCTCCGAAGACAGTGTCAGGCAGGCAGTTTGTCTGGGGCGGAACATCTGTCAAAAGGCAACGCAGGTGTCCCAAGGCCGGCTCGGCCGGGACGGAAACCTGGCTTAGAGCAAAGGGGCAAAAGCCGGCTCGATCTCGTTCTTCAGTAAGGAAGGGGACCTCGAAAGAGGGGCCCATCGATCCTTTCGATGCGTGAGAGTCTCACGCGAGAGGTGTCAGAAAAGTTACCGGAGGGATAACTGGCTTGTGGCGGCCAAGCGTTCATAGCGACGTCGCTTATTGATTCTTCGATGTCGGCTCTTCCTATCATTGCGAAGCAGAATTCGCAAAGCGTTGGATTGTTCACCCACTAACAGGTAACGTGAGCTGGGTTTAGACCGTCGTGAGACAGGTTAGTTTTACCCTCATGAAGACGGGTCGTCGCGACGGTAAAATCTGCCCAGTACGAGAGGAACCGTAGGTTCGGACATTTGGTACTGCGCTCGGTGGTGCCGCCGGTGGCGCGAAGCTACCATCCGCTCGGATAACGGCTGAACGCCTCTAAGTCGGAAGCCGTCCCGAGAACGGTGAGGATATCATTGTGTGCCCCTCGCGTCGAACGGCAGCTCTAGCCCCTCGATGTTCCCCCTCGGCCCGCCGTCGGGGAGCGCGAGCGGGCGAAAGTGGCCCCTTCGCACGCCCGAGACCTCCGGGACCCTCCGTAGACTCCGAGGGTCCTGCTCCTGCGAGCCTGCCTCCGGGCAGACGAGTGATGTGAGTGGGCGTAGAGTCGTCTGCAGACGACGTTCTTGCTGGACGGGGTGTCGTAAGTAGCAGAGCACCCACCATAGTGCGATCTACTGAGACTCATCCCTCGTCCGGAGGACTCGCTGGCTCCGCCGGCGCCCCCTTTCCTTTTGGGGTAACGGTTCCCTCCGAGGGGACCCCGAAAACTGGAGAGTTGCAGTAAGGAAAAAAAAAAAAATTCAGCGTGTCGAGAAGTCCACCGGAAAGAGGGCATGCGGGCCCCGGTGACGGGAGAAGTGGAGCACGGTTCGTGCGAGGCTCGCAGGTGAGTGGATCGAGTTGGATGTGAAAGAGAAGGGCGATGCAGAGAACGGGAAGTGGACTTCGAAATTTTTCGAGGTCCACCGGAAGAGGGCGCTGTCTCGTGCGGGCCCTGGTGACGGGAGCCAAGCCGTCGGGAGAAGTGGAGTGGGTGCGAGGCTCGTGTGGAAGTCGAGAGAGGATAGAGTTGGTGTTGCTGTCGTCTTCACCACTCGCTCTTCCCTTCAAGTGGTGGCGAGAACGAGTGGTTTTGGACTTCGAAATTTTTCGAGGTCCACCGGAAGAGGGCGCTGGCTCATGCGGGCCCCGGTGACGGGAGCCCCGCCGTCGGGAGAGGTGGAGGAAAGTGGTGAGGAGCTCGGAGTGAATCGGTCGCCGAAGCGAGACTCGGCTCGAGCTGAGCAGGAAGTGGCGAGAAGGAGAGGTTTTGGACTTGTGAAATTTTCGAGGTCCACCGGAAGCCGTCGGGGAGGAGTGGTGTCGTGTGAGCTTCGTTCCGGTGTTCCATCGGACTTTGAAATGATCCGGGAGTGGGCTCGAGTGTGTCCGGATGGATGCCTCGTTCGGGTGTTCCGCCGAACCGGTGAAGTGATCGTGAAAAGCTGTCGTCGGCCGGCCCCGTCGAGTGCTTCGAAATCGAGGTTCGACCGATACAGCCCCCTGTGGAGTGCAATGCTGCGGTTGCGAGTTCTTCCTGTCTTTTTTTTTAAATTTTTTTATCATTATGATTTACATAAATAAATAAAAAGTGTTCGCTATGCTTCGCTTCCCCCCCTAAAATTGGTATATTCATTCCAGTAATACTGCATAATTTCATGACTGTGGATTTGTAATTTTTTTTTTTTCCCCTCCGGCCACCTCTGTGTATTTATATTTCTTCGTAAATGTACCGATTTAATTTCTTTTATCCAAAGTATTGTTTTATTAATATTTTTTTCTTTCTACAGTTACTATTCTTTTTGCTTTTCTGTGCTCCGAAAAATTCATGACAATATGCGTAGGATATTTGTAAGTTTTTTTTTTTTTTTTCACCTGTGCGTATTTTTTTTTTATTTTTTCCTCCCCCGAATGGAAGGGATAGATATATATTAATTAAAAGTAATGCCAGTCGTGCAGGTCGTTTTTCTCTGAAATTTTTAATTCTCGAGTACCACTAAGTTAATTAATTTTTTTTCCCAATAGTGGTATGTTAATGTTCTTTTGTAATTCTTTGCCACACAGAACTTTTCTTTTAAAATTATTACGACTCCTTTCATGTAATGTAATATACATTGCATTGTTGGATACACATAACATTTAGGTCGATGTGGTATATTTTTTTTTTTTTTTTTTTTTCTAATTAAAAAAAAAAAGTAATGTTTTTTTTATTCACAAAAAGTGCAATAAATACATACACAGAGTTCAGGTTTTGATTCGTAACACAGATAGAACGAAATAAAACATTTCGCCGAACATTTCGATTCGTCATATTACCAATATTTCGAGTAGGGACGTACTTCCGGTTTTGCAAGCTCCGTTTCCGGTCGACCGACGATGCTGTAACTTTGCTTCCGAATGTCGTAAAAAAATCAAAACCAGAGTGTTTTCGGAATCTTTAACGGTACGGGCCGTAATATTAAACATATAAAATAGATTTCGAAGATTGCCCCCCCAAAAAAAGACGAATTTCGGTTTACCTCAAGGGAAACTGCGGAATAAAACGGAACGGGAAAAATAGTGTAACATAACGTTTCGGTTTTTCTTACCTGCCGTTGTGTATTTCTTTTATATATGTGGGCTGCTGTGACGGGTGCCTACGCGTTTCGCCGACCTTCTCTCGTAATCTTTCGAATTGTATTTATATTTCAACCGATCCCCGCCGAGAGCCGAAGGTGTGACTTATGCAGACGAGATAGTTTCGGGCTCGGCGAGTTCGAAAGAGCTATAAAAAGGGAGAAATGAAACGAAGAGACGAGGATGACCACGTGTTTCGATGGAGGAGTAAACTACGCGATGGGTTGAGAAGGTGATTCCGGGAGATTAGTCCGACTCGGTGAAGTTCGGTGAGCGGTAGGAAGATTATTGAAAAAAGCTTCATTCATTCGGTTCGGAGGTAACCGAAGATATCAAGGATTGAAGTCGCTCTGCGGATCCTTCGAGTAGTCACGAATCCTGTCTCGAAGAGATATCAGGTCTGTGTGATTTTCCTAAATTGAGTTATAAATGCGTAGTTCCATTGCATGCGTTATCCGCCGGGTTTTCGGTCAGTGTTCCGTCGTTCACGATTGAATCCCGATCTCACTCCACCGTAATGTGTTGTTCTTAAAAGTTTGATTAGTATTTGTGTATTTCTATCGTAGGGAATAATGCGAATAAGTGATTCATTACTCGTGTAGTCATGAATTACGAATTGTAGACGACGTGCAAAGGGGTGTTAATAACCGTAGGGGTAGTGAGAGACCGCGACACTGTACACCGATTTAATTTTTTTTTTTCTCTTCTTTTCTTTCGAGGTGCATTGCTTTCCGATATGCACCGTTCCCTCCAGTAGGATAATTAAAAATAAGAAGAAAATGCCGAATGAAATAGACGGTGTTTTCTCACCTGTGCGTATTTTCTTCTTCCGATACCGGTCTTCTTTTCTGTGGAAAATAGGTTCGAAATAAAATCTTTCCGGCACTACGCGTGTATAAAATTATTTACCTCTACATATTCCCCCTTCAAACTGTACTCTGTACCGTTCGATTTTTGCTTTTCTTCTCGAAGGGTGACACATTAAAAGACAGTGCCTATCGTTGTATACATATACGTCTTAATAAAGAGCAGTAATTCTTGGAATAATTACAAATAAATAAATATAAATAAAGAGCCTGTACGTACTTGCATCCCCACCCCGAAAAGGGCGCAACTTCCGGTGGTGGGATTTCTGGTTTTTCACAGTTTTCCCATTTCATCTCGAATATACATATATATTTCCGAAGAAAGTACCTTGAGAAAGAATGAAGGAAGATGAGAATTTACTCGCTGACCTAAAATTCGAAAATGAAAAAGTAGTGATTTCTGAAAATTAGAAACGGATGTTAAAGGTCTCCGGATGCACCGGAAGGGGTCGTCGACTCCTTGAAAACGCAGAGAAACCGTGGAGCCGTCGAAGAGGAAAGCGCGCCCCTAGGTTCACCGCGCGCTCGCGCTTCACGATCGCTCAACGTGCCGACGGACCCCGCGTCCGTCCGAGAACGACGAAATGCACCGTTGGGTTTTGGAACCGCTCTTCCAATTCCAAGGTCCGTTCCCGATCGCCCGCGATCTTTTTCCGCAGGGGCGCCGAGGTCTTTTCCATTCGAGACCTCCGACACATCAAAGACGAGCTGGCCTCGATTTTTCAAGACTCCGCGGAGGTTCCCCGCGCGACCCGGGTCGAAAAATAAACTCCTCGCGGGTTCGCGTCCCGGAGAAATGCGGAAACCGGACAGGCGCTGCGATCGACTCCCGGATCCGAAAGGGCACTGTCGTGACGCGGAACCCCGGGGCCTCGCGCACGTTTTTCTTTTCGCGTATTCCCGAAAGTTGTCGAGGTAAGGCAGAAATGCACCTTTCGTCGCCGGGGAAATTCGAAACCGACGCGCTTTCCCGAATAAGATTGGGACTGCTCGCGAGGATCTTCCGGAAATCCGAAACCAGTCGATCCCGACGAGAGCGAATTGAAATCGGAAGGCCGAAATTCCGCAAGTTTCGCGGCCAGCCTTCCGAAGACCTCGGGCCCGCTTCGAAAAGTAATATTCTTTTGCCACGCAGAATTTTTCTTCCTCCCTCTTTAATGCGAATAAAATTATGAGTACTTGCATTTCAATCGAAACTGTTTTTCCTCGTTTCATCTTATCGATATAATAAAAATGTAATAAAACGGTGTAATACTTAATAATAGAGGATATCTTTGAAATTAGAGGCCTAAGTGAGTGGCAGGAAGTACGGAGGGGGTCCTCGACCCCAAGAGGGAGAACACGTCAGTCCTTCTGAAACCGCGAAATCGGCATCCGAGCCCGGAACACGACCACGGAGGACGTCGAGCCCCGGATGACGCCACTCATTGGAGATCGCACTTCCCGGATACCAAGAGTTGGGGAAAAAGAATGCAATTGGTGTGTAAATCTCACTGTAACAATTTTTCTTTGGTTCGTAAGGGTTTGGCTTTTATTATTTTGTAGTGTATTCCAATGAAATTCTCTTTATTGTAATGTATTTCTCCCGACTTCTCCCATTGGGTTCATTCTGATTGAGTTTTTATTTTATTTAAATTTGTTTTCATTCCCTTCGAATATATACCTTAAATACAATTTTTACTTCTTCTCCTTGATTAATGTTCAACTCATATAGTTCCCAGGTAGATGGTATTGTGTTCCTCACTCCTTCGTTGCGTATAACATGAATATTGTGTCTGAACCTCCTTTCAACTGGCTCCACTAATCATCTTCGAATCTTTTATATTTTACCTGTAAAGATTCTTTTTCCTTGAAAAAGATTAGAGGAGGATCAGATGCAACTGTCCACGAAACACGTGTTTTAGACTGACCTGCAACTGGAAAGAGAATGAATGAAAAATTAGCGACCTGTTCTAGAACAGGGATTACAGTTAGGTCTCCGATGCACTGGAAGGGTCGACATCTCGAACGCAGAGGAACTCGTGCGGCCGTCGAAGAGAGCAAGCGCGGCCCTGGTCGTCTCCAATCCCTGATCACCAACGGTCGACTGGATCCCCGCGGCCGTCGGAATCACGACGAAATCCGCACCCGGGGCGGAACTGCGGTCCTTCCGAATTTCGGTCCGTTCTCCCGATTTCGCGGACTTCCTTCCTCGGGCATCAGGGCGCCGAGGGTGTCTTCTTCGATTTGAGATCCGTCCGAAACGACCTCAAGACGATGCTGGGACTCGGCATTTTTCCGAAGACTCGCGGAGGTCCCCGCGCGACCCCGGGGTCGAAAATCGCCAAACTCCCGAAGGTTCGGGGTCCCGGAGAAATGCAAAACGCGAGAAGGCCTGGAGATCCCATGAACGGGCCCGTTCGACGACGGCTCGCGCAGTCGCTTCCCGAAGCTGATCGACCGATCAACGGCACGTCGATCGCACCTCATCTCGGCTGCCAGCCGCATCTTTCCGAATAAGCATCCAGGACCGTCAAGCGAGATCTACAGCGAAATGCCACCGGCGATCCAGGGGAGACGACATCGGGCCCTTTCCCGCAAAGATCATGGTCCTCGGCGGTCCTCTCCGGAAACCGGGACCTCGGAGGGAAACGCGCCGAAAGGCCCCTCGCAAGGCGCGCCCAAAAGACGAATCGCCCGAGGGTCCTCCGGCATAATTTCGGGTGGTCCCGTATCCGTCGATAGGACCCGGGTCCCCAGGTTTTCGAGCGGTGCCAGCTCCATGCGCCGGCCGATCGGGACGGGATCGAAAACGTCGTGTTTCGGTTTGTCTCGATCGACCACCGAAATCATGACCGAGTCCGTCTTAGGGCATGCCGCTCAGTTCTCCGATTAGGCGCCGAGTGATCCCTGACCAGAACTCGATTCACGCCCCGGACGAACTTTCTCGGGACATCCTTTTTCGACGAGACCAGAGTCTCGCTTACGCAGTCTGAAGAACTCGTCGAGACGAAGAGAAACGGTACGAGTTTTAAAACGGCTTCGTAATTTCTTCTCCGCTGGGGTCGGAAAAAGGATTGTCCGAATTTTCGTCGAAAGTGCTCCTTTCCGGGTCACCACTTTCTTCGTCGTCGACTCCCGTCGATAAACTTACCGATTCCGAAGAACGCATCGACACCGAGTCGAGAGGTACTCGTTTCGATCGTGGCTCGCGACTCCCTTTCGTCGGGCTCGAGACACATTTCAGGTTTTCCGAATTTCTCGCAGCGACCCTTTTCTCGACACAACTTTTCCTCGTTGCGCTCGAACGGAACTTCGAAGATCCGAAAGAATGCTTTCGGACGAAGAAATACGTAGCGGTTTTCGAACGCAGCTCCGTAACTTCTTTTATTCGTCGAAAACGAACTCTACGGTGGAAAAATCAAATTCGCGAAACAGGAAACGGACTTCCTAGGTCTCCGGAAGACGCCCATAGGGCCGAAAACGAAAAAACCTCGCGGTCCGTCGGAGAAGCGAACGCAGAGCCCCGGGCCGTCCGGTGCTCCGCGTCTGACCACGCCAACGGTGACTTGGACCCTCGCGGCCTCTCGAGCGCTAATCCGCACCTCGGGGTGGAACCAGGTGCCCTCGCCGAATTCTCAGTCTTTCCGATGCCGCAACTTTTCCGTGCAGGGGCGCAAGCTGCCTTTTCCCCGAATTTCCAAACTCTTCCGTCCAACTTTACTCGCGGTCTGATCGGGGTCGATCTAGCCACGTTCCATCGAACTCGTAGTGCTCCCCGAAGGTTGACTGGAGCGCCGGACCTAGATTTTCTTTACAAACAATCGCGGCACCTTGTGGAGTGCGATTCGAGAATTTATTCAACCGATGTGTGGTTGTTTCCCCTCACCTGGAAACAGATTCTTATCATTAGTTAAATACCAGTATTTGTTGATCATTTTTAATCGTACATCTGTTCCAGAGTGCTACTAAAACGAATGACATCCATATTCACTCATAGTGGTTGATTGTGCGATGGATTATCTATTATATTTCATTGAAAAATACATTTCATATTATTACATCTTATCTTTGCAACGAGTGTAATATTCAGGGGAGAACTCATTTATCTAATATAATAAAAATAATTGTGTTATATATATATATATGTGCAATGTAATACAACGTGTAGGCTGTTGGATGACAATGTTTGTTATTCACCGAGTGTTTCGACTTGTTTTCGAATTATTATTGTACCGTTTCATCGATGTATTAAAACAATTGCAATGACAGCCGCTGTACGGACCAATATTCCAGTTTTTCTTACGAGTGGTAATATTTTCCAAGAGGAAGTTTTATAAATTGGGATTTATGAGATATTCACACTCACAGCAGGATCATGCATTCACGACAGCTTACATTGCAAAACAAATCTTAAAAAGTATCATTCTTGCCACGCAGAATTTTTCCTCTCCCTCCTCCTCTTTTAATGCGGAATAAAGTTTATCGCTATTTACATTTCAATGGTGAAACTGTTTTTACTGTTCATTTATCATTAATGAAAGTGTAATACTTAAAATGGAAGGAAATCTTTGAAATTAGAAGGCCCTCAGTGAGTGGCAGGAAGAATTACCGGAGGGTCCCTCGACCCCGCATAGAGGAGAACAGTCGGTCCTTTCGAAACCTGCGAAACGGGCGTCGAGCTTCGGAACACGAGACATCACGGACTCGAGCCCTTGATCGACGCCGCACTCGTTGGGGATCGCACTTTAATACCAAGGTTAAGGAAAAAGTGCATTAGTGGGAAATTCTTGTAACAATTTTTCTTTTGATTGTAGGTTTCGTTTTCAATGAAATTCTCTCATTGTTAATGTAATTTTCCTAACTCTCCCATCGGGTTTATTCTGATTGAGTTTTTAAATTTTCCTCATTCCTTTGAAATACATTAAATACAATTTTCTTTCTTCCTTCGATAATGTTCACCATAGAAAGTTACCAGGGTAGATACTGTGTTCTCCTCTTCTGTTACAAAATAGTGGAATTTGTGTCTGAGCACTCATCGAGAAGGGGCGCAAAATGACACTTAATACGAAATAGTAAAATTTATTTAATTCTTTTATAGTTAAAATTTTTTTTCTTCTTTTTCCAATGTTGCACATACATTTAAATTGTTTACTTTAATTGCAGCTTCCTCGTAGGTACTTACTTCCTCCAGAAAAAGGGTGTATTTTCCAGTGAGAGTTTCCTCCTTTTTCCACAGCTTTCAAATTTATCTTTGAATTTATATATATTTCCAATTCAATATTTTTCCTGAAAAGATAAGAGTGAGAGATCAGAAGTGTTGTCCACGAATACATTGTTTTACATAACATCCTCAATGGAAAATAAGAAAGAAGAAAAATGAATTCTAGAATTGAAACGAGTTTAAGGTTCCGGAAGCACCGGAAGGGTAGCGACTCGGAACGCAGAGGAAACCGTGCGACCGTCGAAGAGACGAAAGCGCGGCCCGGGTCGCCTCCGAGACCCACGCTCCCGATCCTCAACGATGCCGACTTGGACCCCGCGGCCGTCGACGACGAAATCCGACGCGGTGGAACCGGGTGCCCCAATTTCGAGTCCTTTCCGATGCAGCCGCGACTCCGTGCAGGCGCCGAGGGTGCTCTTTTCGAATTTCGAGACCGTGAAACACCTAACGAGGACGAGCTGGGACGCCTCGATTTTTCCAAGACTCCGCGGGAGGTCCCCAAGGACCCCGGGTCGAAAATAAACTCCCGGGGTTCGCGCCCGAGGAAAATGCGAAAGACCGACAGGGGCGCGCAGATCGACCTCTGTTCCGAACGGGCACTCGTCTGACGCGAACTCGGGCCTCACGCACGCGTATTTTCTCTTTCCGAACTCTTCGGAGATAAGTTGCAGAAATGCACCTTTCGCCGCCAGGGACGTCTAACCAAACGAAGACCCGTCGATCTTCGGAATGACCTGGACCAAGAGCACGACGAGCCGAACCGAGCAGTCCCTGGTTCCAAGGCACTCGTGTGAAAGCCCTGTGGCAGTCAAATCGCTGGGGACGCGGCTACGACGTTCTACCCGGATAAATTCGGGTGGTCCGGACGCCGGTTAGCGATCTGGGGCCGGGAGCGATTTCAGCCACCTCCCGCAGGGACCCGATTCGGGCAGGATCTAAGAACACATCGTTCTCATCGACGGGACCTACCTGGTGATGTAAGATCTGAGTTCGTCACGGCGCAAGTTTTCGTTTATAGGCGAAGGATTTTTCTAAATTTCTGATTTCGAAGTCCGGTGTCGAGAGCAACGCCTTTCAATAACTCGCCGAAAAAGGGTCACCTTCAATCGAGGCACGAAGACACAGACGCGTCGCTCGACGCATCGATACAGGTCCGTTTCGTCGGAAATCGATCGGACTTTTATTCTACGATATAGCCCGTCGAATTTCTGCGGGTGCCCGAGCTCGCTCGCTCCGTGTTCGTCGAAAACTGCTAGATTCCGTCGTCGGAGGCCGTGTTTCTTCGGACCCGACTTCTCGAACGTTCTCGCGTATTCGAAAAGCACGTCGAGAGTCGAAATGTTTCGTTCTGATTTAAATCAAACTTTTTAAGCCCCGAAGAGTGGAATGCGACCTAGAATAGGGGCGGCGCCCCGAAGCACCGGAGCCGCCCGAGTCCGCCCCGTTTTCGGCGCGGGGTGCTCCTGGTGCGGGCTCGAACCTCCCGGTCGGAAACGCGGCCGACGGCGCGATGCGGCAGACACCGGGGCGCCGTTTTCGCGCTTCAGCCGGCCGCCATGACCTAAAACGAGAGCTGGACCCGGTATTTTCGGCGGGTGCTCCCGGAGGACCCTAAAGCACGGCGGGGTCCGAAAAATTCCGCTAAGTTTCGCCCCAGGGATAATCTAAAACCCGAAAACCCGCGCAGGGCGCTGCGATCGAGCTCACTACCTGAAAGGGCACTCGTTCGACGGCTCCTCGGGCCTCATGGACACATTTTTCTCGGAGATCTCGAGCTCTCGAATGACGGCGGGAAACCATGCTTGCCGCCCCTGCAAATAAAAATACACTCTTCCGATAAAAGGGACCGCTCGAGGGATCGTCCTCGAAACTCAGATCTCGGAGATCCCACCGAGCGAACGTGTCGAACGTTGCATCGAATTCCGGTCGGTTCGGGCGCCGCCCGCCAGGTGCGTTCCTTCCCATTTTCGCCGGGGCCGCGTCTCCGAAACTCGCCAGGGAGGCAGTCCCCGGGACCCCCGCTCATTTTAAAGAAAATTCCCGCGGGTTCGCGAGTTGTGTGTCGGCGAAAAGCCAACGGCGAGGTCTCTGCGTTCGAGACCCGAACCTCGACCGACACGTTTTCGGAATCCTCTCGCCCGAACGATCTGAAAGCCACATCAACGCGAAGAATCGGTCGCACATCGAGTTATCGAGCGCGGAACTTCCGCCTCGAGAAATGGAAAAAAAACTCGACAGGTATTCCAAGAGTCTTCCGGACTGTTCCGTCGTCCTGATGTCCGGCAGGGTGAATTTGAGACGAGTGCCACGCCCCTCCTGTCGGATTTCGAAAAGGACCATTTCGGCGCTTTCGAGACTCTGAACTTTTTCGAAGGTCCCGACCGTCCTTCGCACTCCGGGCCCGGGGAATCGATCGCTTCGATTTTCAAACTCGGCGCCTTTCACCGTCCGACTCATTTCGCCCTCCGGAACGCCGGATTTCGAAGTTTCGAGGCGCCCGTTCGGTCGGCGGGGTTCTGAACCCGCGGGTCGATTTTTCCGGAAAACGAATTTTTAACCCATGCCCGTACGAATTCGCCCGAAGGCAGAGCTCGCCGAGGAGAAAAGAGATCTCGGTTTCGGTCGGGCTCCGCTAACTTTTTATCGATTTCGCTAGAAGGATTGCGAGGGCGCCCTTCGAAATCGCGCCGAACGGCTCGGTTCCCGGACTCGAACTCGCAGATTCGAAGAACTCCTCGAGACGAGAACGCCGTGTCGTGTTTCGCGCGTAGCTCGTAAGATTTTTCGGGGTTCGAAAAGCGTTCTTAGACCATTTTCTGACCCAAAAGACCCTCGCCCGATGCGCCTGCTTTTACTTATCGGTTCTGCGGATTGATCTTTACAGATTCAGAAGAACTCGCCGAGATCAGACATGGTGTATCTTTTAAGCGTTGTCGTCGGAAAAGGTCGGAAAAACATTGAAGATTTTCGAATTTTCGGAGAAAAAGACCCTCTCCGCAGGCCACTTTCCGCCGTCGGTTTCCGCGACGTCTTTTTACAGATTCGAAAAGGCCTCGACGAGACGAACGCGCCGCGTGCCGTTGCACCCGTGCTCCGAAACCTCTCCTTCGTGGACTTGAAGCGACCGGAATTTTTCCGATTTTCCTCCCGGAAAACGAAACTTGCTCCGCGCGCTGTCTCTTTACCCTACTCGCACCGAACAACGATCTTACGTATCCTCGAAAGAACTCGGAGACGAAGACGAGCATGCACTTTCGGTTAACGGCTCCGAATAACTTTTCTTTATTCGGGTCGGAAAAATCTCTGAAATTTTTAAAGTAGATGGAAGAAACGTCGAAAGGATCGGAGAGGTCTCCGTGGAGCGCGGGAATGGAAGAAAGCGAACCGTGCGGCGGGTCGAAGGACAACGGAGGACCTCGGTGCTCCGCGCTTCCGCACCACGCCCACGTGACGACTGGATCCCCGGCGAGCCCGTCCGAACGCGCGACGATCCGACTGCAGGCCTGAATCCGCCTTCCCGACACGCCGTTCAACTTTCGTCGGCTCCAGGTCGGTTTTCGATTTTAGAGTAACCCTGCGCACCAACTTTTTGTTGACCTGTACTGAGATCTCCGAAAGACATGAGCGAGAATAGTGACACTGATTCTGCACTTTTATCAAGGGAACTTACCTTGTTTCATGAGGAGACCTTCAGACACAACTTTTTGTTATTGCCCATAACGAAATAAACTTGCAGACTTCTGAAAGGGCTGTCGAGGCGAAAAATATATGTTGACGTTTCCTGTATCTTGAAACTTTTTATTCAGGTTTGAAAAGATTAAATTTTCGAATTTACTGAGAAAATGACCTTTCGAGGAGAGACAACTTGTCAACTATTGACTCCAGAACGTAAACTTTAAGATTCTGAAAGAGCTGTTCGAGGTCGAGAAAATATATGTTAGAGCTTCCGTATTCTATGAAACTTTTTATGAGCGTTGAAAAATAAATTTCGAATTTTAATGAGGAAAATACCCTTATCCGAGGAGACAACTTTTGTTAGTGGACCCACGAACAGCTTTACAGATTCTGAAAGAGGCTATTGAGGCGAAAAATATATCGTGATTTTCCTCTATCTTGAACTTTTCTTTATTCAGGTTTCAAAGAAAATATAAATTTTGAATTTACGTGAGGGAAAATGACCTTCTCAGGACACACTTTTAGTTTAATCTCACGAACAAAACTTTACAGATTCTGAAAGGCTGTGTCGAGGCGAGAAAAATGTATGTTACTTTCCTGTATCTATGAACTTATTTCTTTATTCAGGTTTGAAGAAAAATAAATTTTCGATTTAGTGAGAAAATGACCCTTTCAAGGACGAACTTTGTGTATGTGACCCACAACAAAACTTTACAGATTCTGAAGAGCTGTTCGATTGGCGAGAAAAATATATGTTAGTTTTCCTGTATTCTAGAAACTTTTTATTCAGGTTACAGAAAAAGAATTTTCAATTTTAATGAGGAAATGACCATTTGAGGACACAACTTTTGTTATGAGACCTTATGAACGTAAACTTCTCAGATTCTGAAAGGGATGCTTCGAGGCAAATATATGTTGAGTTTCCTCTTATTCTGAAACTTTTTATTGGTGTTGAAAAAATTAAATTTTCAGATTTTAACTGAGGGAAAATGACCCATCAAGACACAACTTTTTGTTATTGACCCATCAATTAAAAACTTACAGATTCTGAAAGGGCTGTTCGAGGCGAAAAAATATATGTTGAGTTTTCTTATGAAACTTTTTCTATTAATTCGGTTTGAAAAATAATTTTTCAATTTTCTGAGGAAAATGACCATTTCCAGGACACACCTTTTGTTATGGACCATTGAACATTAAAACACAGATTCTGAAAGAGGTCTGGAGGCGAGAAAAATATAGTTGACGTTTTCCCGTATCGATGAAACTTTTTATCTCAGGTTTGAAGAAAATTAAATCTTTCAATTTTAATGAGTGAAAATGACCTTTCCAGGAACAACTTTTTGTTATTGGACCCACGAACAAAACTTACAGATTCTGAAAGGGCTGTTCGAAGGCGAGAAAAATATATGTTGAGTTTCTTCTGATCTTGGAAACTTTTTATTCATTTGAAAATAATAATATTGCAATTTTCTGGGGAAATACCTTCAGAGGAACAGACCTTTAACTATGTCTATGAACATAAAACTTTACAGATTCTAGAAAGGGCTGTTCAGGCGAGAAAAATATATGTTGAGTTTCCTTAGCTCATGAAACTTTTTATCAGGTTTGAAAAATAATTTCGAATTTTAATGGAAATGACCATTTCGAGACAAACTTTGTATTGGACCCACGAACAAAATCCTTTACAGACCTTAAAGGCTGTTTCGAGGCGAGAAAAATTGTTACGTTTTCCTGTATCTGTGAAACTTTTTGATTCAGGTTTGAAAAATACCCTATTTCTCAATTTTAATGAGGAAAATGACCTATCGAGGACGACAACTTTTTATTATGGACCCCGAACAAAAACGTTACAGATTCTGAAGGTTGTCTCGAGAGGAAAAATATATGTTAGTTTTCTCCTGTATCTCTGAACTTTTTACTTCAGGTTTGAAAAATTAAATTTTCGAATTTTAATAGGAAAATGACCCTATCGAGGAACAACTTTTACTGATTAGATCCACAGAACGTAAAACTTTAACAGATTTGAAAGAGCTGTTCAAGGCGAAAATATATGTTGATTTCCGTATCTCATGAAACTTTTTATTGATTTTGAAAATGAATTTTCGAATTTTCACAGAAATGACCCTTCGAGACACGACTTTTACCAAGGTCTCAAGCCAATAAATTTGCAGATCTGGAAGAACTCGAGAGGCGATGAGAAAGTTTTTCTAATTTGGTACAGATCGAATATTTTTCCGACCGTTCCGAGAAATTGAAATTTCTCGATTTGCGAACTCTCCGAAACAGAAAAGACCCGCCGGGACCCCGAGTTTTTCGGAGGGCTCCTCGGGCGGTCCTCCCTGACCCGGGGTCGAAAACGGAAATCCTTGCGGGTTCGACTCCGGGAAAATGGGAAAAACGGGAAAACGACGCAGGCGCTGGGTCGACTCCCCGGAACCGGAAAGGAGCTCTTCGACGCAGCACCTCGGGGCTCGTCCCGCAGTCGTCCTCTTTTCCCAGTTCGGAACGGTTCTCGGACAGGGCAAACCGCGTTCCGGTCCCGGAAAATAAAAACACCTTCTCCGCTCTAATTTCGGAACTCGCCGCGGGATCTTCCAAATCAGATTCCGGTCTCGTCTCAAGAGACGAGCTCGAATCCGAAATCGGAATTGAAATTCCGTCCGACTTGGGTCCCCGGCCTCCCGAAGGCGACCTCGAACCCCTTGCCTACGGCCCCCGATTGCGCGAGCAGGGTCTCCCGAAAATCGCGGGAAGCAGGCAGCGTCGGAGTTCTACCCGGATAATTGCTCGTGCGTCCTGGACGCCGCTCGCGATCTGGGGCCGGAGCGTTTTCGGGGCCCGCTCGTAGCGGGCCGATTCGGGCCAGGATCCCGAATCTCGTATGTTTCAGGTTCCTCGACGGGACCTACCCGCCTGACATGTGGAGCCGTGACGTCGTGTTCGCGTTTACGGGCGGAGGAGGTTTCGAAATGTCGGAAATTCAAAGTCCTAGGTTCAAACAACGTTTCGATGCAACCCTAGAAAAGGGTCCACCTTCGTGAACAGGTACGACGATAGAGCCAGTCGACACGCATCGGTGCCTTTCGTGAAATAAATTGAAAACTTTTTATTCGCGAATTTCAATTTCGCGAATTTTCTAAGTCAAAATCGAAACGCAACGTTTCGAATAACTCCCGTTAAGGGTCACAACTTCAATCGGGTACGAAAGACGGTCCTCGATCGACCCCGACCGGGGAGGTGCCTTTCATGAAATCGATCGGTAACTTTTTCATTCGATATTTCCGAGTGCGAATTTTCTGGTCCCGGCTCGGCTCCGGTGTTCCGTCAGAAAAATGCACCATTCCGTCGTCGGAGACCGCGTGTTTTCGGACCCGACTTTCCGAACGATTCTCGCGTATTCGAGAAACGTCCGGGGACTTAGAAAATGTTTCGTTCTCGATTTTAAATCGAAAACTTTTTCGCCCCGAAGAGGTGGAATGAACCACTACGAATAGGGGCGCGCGAAGCGGACGAGTCCGCCCGATCCGCCCGTTTTCGGCTGCGGGTGCTCGGTGCGGCTCGAACCTCCCGGTGCGGAAACGCGGCCGACGCGCGATGCAGGGGCGCCTGCCGGTGCGCCGTTTCACTTCAGGCCGTGCCGCGGACCTAAAGCAGGCTGGACCTCCTGTTTTCGCTGGGTGCTCCCGGAGGACCTGGGCGGCAGGGTCGAAAAATTCCCATGGTTGCGCCCCGGGAATTAAATCGTAAGCCGAAAAACCGCGCAGGGCGCTGCGATCGGCTCTACGTTCCGGGGCATAGTTCGACGCAGCTCCTCAGGGCTTCATGGTTATATTTTTCTCGAAATACTCCGAGTTCTCGAGATACGGCGGAAACGCGTTTCGCCGCCTAGGCAAAAATACACTCTTTCCCAGATAAAGCAGGACCGCTCGTGGGATCGTCCGAACTCAGATTCCGGGTAGATCCCGACCAGGCGAACGCAGTCCCGGCGTTCAATTCGAAATTCCGGTCGGTTCGCGCGCGGGCCCGCCAGGTGCGTTCTTCCATTTTCGCCAGGGCGCCGAGGGCGCAGCGCTCGAACTCGCCGCAGGAGGCGTCCCCGCGGGACCCACCGCGTGAATTTTTAAAGAAAAGTGCGGGTTCGCGGTAATGCAGTTCAGACGAAAAATTTGGCGAGGTCTCGCGTTCGAGACCGAACCTCGACCGACACGTTTTCAGATCCTCCTCGCCGAGACGATTCGAAGAAGTTGTTCAGAGAATCAGCGGATCTCGCAATTTCGGGAAGTTATCGAGCGCGGTTTCACCTTCGAAATGGAAGAAAAACTCGTGAGTGTTGAATATCTTCGGACTGAATTCCGTCGTCCTGATGTCCGGCGCGGCAGAATTTCGGAACCGAGTGCCGCCTCCTGTCGGAAATTTCGGGACCCTTTCGTTGCGTTTCGGGACTCAAACTTTCTCGAAGGGTCCCGCCAGGTCCTGGCGACTCCAGGAGCCGCGAATCGGATCGCCGATTTTCAAACTCGGCGCCTTTCGCCGTCGGACTTTCGTTCGCCCTCCGGAACGCCGGATTTTCGGTTTCAGGCGCCCCGGTTCGGGGCGGCGGGTTCGGGCTCCCGCGGGGATGATTTTCCGAGCAGAAATTTTAACGCCACCGTTACGAATTTCGCCTCGAGTGAAACTCGCGGGGAAGAAAAGATATCTCGGTTTCGGTCGTGGCTCCGTAACTTTTTATCGATTTTCGAAGAATTTCGGAGGAGAGCGCTCCTTCGAAAATCGCCCTTCGAACGGCTCAGTTCGGACTCGGAATTCCGCAGATACAGAAAAACTCGTCGGTTGAAGACGTCCGTGTGTCGTTTTCGCATGCTCCGTAAGTTTTTACGGCAGTTCGAAAAACGTCTCATTTTCGAATTTTCTCGACCCAAAGACCCTCGCTCCGTGCGCCGCTTTTTACTTATCGGTTTCCGGTGATTGATCTTTACAGATTCAGAAAAAGAACTCGCCGGACGAAGACTATGGTGTGCCATTTCCGAAGCGTAGCTCGTCCCGGAAGGGTCAGGCATTGAAGTTTTCCATTTTCCGGAAAAAGACCCTCTCTCCGCGAGCCAATTTCCGCCGTCGGTTTCGCAATTGTTCTTTACGAATGAAGAGCCTCGACAGGAACGAACCGCCGGCGTGCCGTTTCGCAC
>BMAO01000437.1:0-18877 GCA_019973975.1 Trichonephila clavata | reverse complement strand
CAGCGATTCGGGAAGACAGTGACGTTCAGAGGTTCGTCGTCTTTAAACATTTACCCTGCTTCTCTTAACGGTGATGCACTAAAATCTATCAGTCAGGATAATGTAACTACCTTAAGCATGCGTCAACATTTCGTAAGTCTCCACTGTTTTCCAAGCTAACACAAAATCCCCCCCTTGTCGTCGTTTGAAGCATGTTCTTACGTATCGCCATAGAAGCAGAAAACTTTTCAATTCAGCGATTCGGGAAGACAGTGGACGTTCAGAGCGTTCGTCGTCTTTAACATTTACCCTGCCTTCTCTTAAACGGTGATGCACCTAAATCTATCAGTCAGGATAATGTATCCTACCTTAAGCATGCGTCAACATTTCGTAAGTCTCCACTGTTTTCCAAGCTAACACAAAATCCCCCCCCCTTGTCGTCGTTTTAAGCATGTTCTTACGTATCGCCATAGCAGAAAACTTTTCAATTACAGCGATTCGGGAAGACAGTGGACGTTCAGAGCGTTCGTCGTCTTTAACATTTACCCTGCCTTCTCTAAAGCCGTGATGCCACCTAAAATCTATCAGTCAGGATAATGTATACCTACCTTAAGCATGCGTCAACATTTCGTAAGTCCACTGTTTTCCAAGCTAACACCCCCCCCTTGTCGTCGTTTGAAGCATGTTCTTACGTATCGCCATAGAAGCAAAACTTTTCAATTCAGCGATTCGGGAAGACAGTGGACGTTCAGAGCGTTCGTCGTCTTTAACATTTACCCTGCCTTCTCTTAAACGGTGATGCCACCTAAAATCTATCAGTCAGGATAATGTATACCTACCTTAAGCATGCGTCAACATTTCGTAAGTCTCCACTGTTTTCCAAGCTAACACAAAATCCCCCCCCTTGTCGTCGTTTGAAGCATGTTCTTACGTATCGCCATAGAAGCAGAAAACTTTTCAATTCAGCGATTCGGGAAGACAGTGGACGTTCAGAGCGTTCGTCGTCTTTAACATTTACCATGCCTTCTCTTAAACGGTGATGCCACCTAAAATCTATCAGTCAGGATAATGTATACCTACCTTAAGCATGCGTCAACATTTCGTAAGTCTCCACTGTTTTCCAAGCTAACACAAAATCCCCCCCTTGTCGTCGTTTGAAGCATGTTCTTACGTATCGCCAGAAGCAGAAAACTTTCAATTCAGCGATTCGGGAAGACAGTGGACGTTCAGAGCGTTCGTCGTCTTTAACATTTACCCTGCCTTCTCTTAAACGGTGATGCCACCTAAAATCTATCAGTCAGGATAATGTATACCTACCTTAAGCATGCGTCAACATTTCGTAAGTCTCCACTGTTTTCCAAGCTAACACAAAATCCCCCCCCCTTGTCGTCGTTTGAAGCATGTTCTTACGTATCGCCACAGAAGCAGAAAACTTTTCAATTCAGCGATTCGGGAAGACAGTGGACGTTCAGAGCGTTCGTCGTCTTTAACATTTACCCTGCGTTCTCTTAAACGGTGATGCCACCTAAAATCTATCAGTCAGGATAATGTAAACCTACCTTAAGCATGCGTCAAAATTTCGTAAGTCTCTACTGTTTTCCAAGCTAACACAAAATCCCCCCCCCCTTGTCGTCGTTTGAAGCATGTTCTTACGTATCGCCATAGAAGCAGAAAACTTTTCTATTCAGCGATTCGGGAAGACAGTGGACGTTCAGAGCGTTCGTCGTCTTTAACATTTACCCTGCCTTCTCTTAAACGGTGATGCCACCTAAAATCTATCAGTCAGGATAATGTACACCTACCTTAAGCATGCGTCAACATTTCGTAAGTCTCCACTGTTTTACAAGCTAACACTAAATCCCCCCCCCTTGTCGTCATTTGAAACATGTTCTTACGTATCGCCACAGAAGCAGAAAACTTTTCATTTCAGCGATTCGGGAAGACAGTGGACGTTCAGAGCGTTCTTCGTCTTTAACATTTATCCTGCCTTCTCTTAAACGGTGATGCCACCTAAAATCTATCAGTCAGGATAATGTATACCTACCTTAAGCATGCGTCAACATTTCGTAAGTCTCCACTGTTTTCCAAGCTAACACAAAATCCCCCGCCCCCCTTGTCGTCGTTTGAGGCATGTTCTTACGTATCGCCATAGAAGCAGAAAACTTTTGAATTTCAGCGATTCGGGAAGACAGTGGGCGTTCAGAGCGTTCGTCTTCTTTAACATTTACCTGCCTTCTCTTAAACGGTGATGCCACCTAAAATCTATCAGTCAGGATAATGTATACCTACCTTAAGCATGCGTCAACATTTCGTAAGTCTCCACTGTTTTTCCAAGCTAACACAAAATCCCCCCCCCCCCTTGTCGTCGTTTGAAGCATGTTCTTACGTATCGCCACAGAAGCAGAAAACTTTTCAATTCAGCGATTCGGGAAGACAGTGGACGTTCAGAGCGTTCGTCGTCTTTAACATTTACCCTGCGTTCTCTTAAACGGTGATGCCACCTAAAATCTATCAGTCAGGATAATGTATACCTACCTTAAGCATGCGTCAACATTTCGTAAGTCTCCACTGTTTTCCAAGCTAACACAAAATCCCCCCCCCCTTGTCGTCGTTTGAAGCATGTTCTTACGTATCGCCACAGAAGCAGTAAAATTTCAATTCAGCGATTCGGGAAGACAGTCGACGTTCAGAGCGTTCGTCGTCTTTAACATTTACCCTGCCTTCTCTTAAACGGTGATGCCACCTAAAATCTATCAGTCAGGATAATGTATACCTACCTTAAGATTGCGTCAACATTTCGTAAGTCTCCACTGTTTTCCAAGCTAACACAAAATCCCCCCCCCCTTGTCGTCGTTTGAAGCATGTTCTTACGTATCGCCATAGAAGCAGAAAACTTTTCAATTCAGCGATTCGGGAAGACAGTGGACGTTCAGAGCGTTCGTCGTCTTTAACATTTACCCTGCCTTCTCTTAAACGGTGATGCCACCTAAAATCTATCAGTCAGGATAATGTATACCTACCTTAAGCATGCGTCAACATTTCGTAAGTCTCCACTGTTTTCCAAGCTAACACAAAATCCCCCCCCCCCTTGTCGTCGTTTGAAGCATGTTCTTACGTATCGCCATAGAAGCAGAAAACTTTTCAATTTCAGCGATTCGGGAAGACAGTGGACGTTCAGAGCGTTCGTCGTCTTAAAATTTACCCTGCCATCTCTTAAACGGTGATGCCACCTAAAATCTATCAGTCAGGATAATGTATACCTACCTTAAGCATGCGTCAAAATTTCGTAAGTCTCCACTGTTTTCCAAGCTTAACACAAAATCCCCCCCCCCTTGTCGTCGTTTGAAGCATGTTCTTACGTATCGCCACAGAAGCAGAAAACTTTTCAATTCAGCGATTCGGGAAGACAGTGGACGTTCAGAGCGTTCGTCGTCTTTAACATTTACCCTGCCTTCTCTTAAACGGTGATGCCACCTAAAATCTATCAGTCAGGATAATGTATACCTACCTTAAGCATGCGTCAACATTTCGTAAGTCTCCACTGTTTTCCAAGCTAACACAAAATCCCCCCCCCCTTGTCGTCGTTTGAAGCATGTTCTTACGTATCGCCACAGAAGCAGAAAACTTTTCAATTCAGCGATTCGGGAAGACAGTGGACGTTCAGAGCGTTCGTCGTCTTTAACATTTACCCTGCCTTCTCTTAAACGGTGATGCCACCTAAAATCTATCAGTCAGGATAATGTATACCTACCTTAAGCATGCGTCAACATTTCGTAAGTCTCCACTGTTTTCCAAGCTAACACAAAATCCCCCCCCCTTGTCGTCGTTTGAAGCATGTTCTTACGTATCGCCATAGAAGCAGAAAAACTTTCAATTCAGCGATTCGGGAAGACAGTGGACGTTCAGAGCGTTCGTCGTCTTTAACATTTACCCTGCCTTCTCTTAAACGGTGATGCCACCTAAAATCTATCAGTCAGGATAATGTATACCTACCTTAAGCATGCGTCAACATTTCGTAAGTCTCCACTGTTTTCCAAGCTAACACAAAATCCCCCGCCCCCCTTGTCGTCGTTTGAGGCATGTTCTTACGTATCGCCATAGAAGCAGAAAACTTTTCAATTCAGCGATTCGGGAAGACAGTGGACGTTCAGAGCGTTCGTCGTCTTTAACATTTACCCTGCCTTCTCTTAAACGGTGATGCCACCTAAAATCTATCAGTCAGGATAATGTATACCTACCTTAAGCATGCGTCAACATTTCGTAAGTCTCCACTGTTTTCCAAGCTAACACAAAATCCCCCCCCCTTGTCGTCGTTTGAAGCATGTTCTTACGTATCGCCATAGAAGCAGAAAACTTTTCAATTCAGCGATTCGGGAAGACAGTGGACGTTCAGAGCGTTCGTCGTCTTTAACATTTACCCTGCCTTCTCTTAAACGGTGATTGCCACCTAAAATCTATCAGTCAGGATAATGTATACCTACCTTAAGCATGCGTCAACATTTCGTAAGTCTCCACTGTTTTCCAAGCTAACACAAAACCCCCCCCCTTGTCGTCGTTTGAAGCATGTTCTTACGTATCGCCACAGAAACAGAAAACTTTTCAATTCAGCGATTCGGGAAGACAGTGGACGTTCAGAGCGTTCGTCGTCTTTAACATTTACCCTGCCTTCTCTTAAACGGTGATGCCACCTAAAATCTATCAGTCAGGATAATGTATACCTACCTTAAGCATGCGTCAACATTTCGTAAGTCTCCACTGTTTTCCAAGCTAACACAAAATCCCCCCCCCCTTGTCGTCGTTTGAAGCATGTTCTTACGTATCGCCATAGAAGCAGAAAACCTTTCAATTCAGCGATTCGGGAAGACAGTGGACGTTCAGAGCGTTCGTCGTCTTTAACATTTACCCTGCCTTCTCTTAAACAGTGATGCCACCTAAAATCTATCAGTCAGGATAATGTATACCTACCTTAAGCATGTGTCAACATTTCGTAAGTCTCCACTGTTTTCCAAGCTAACACAAAATCCCCCCCCCCCCTTGTCGTCGTTTGAAGCATGTTCTTACGTATCGCCACAGAAGCAGAAAACTTTCAATTCAGCGATTCGGGAAGACAGTGGACGTTCAGAGCGTTCGTCGTCTTTAACATTTACCCTGCCTTCTCTTAAACGGTGATGCCACCTAAAATCTATCAGTCAGGATAATGTATACCTACCTTAAGCATGCGTCAACATTTCGTAAGTCTCTACTGTTTTCCAAGCTAACACAAAATCCCCTCCCCCCTTGTCGTCGTTTGAAGCATGTTCTTACGTATCGCCATAGAAGCAGAAAACTTTTCAATTCAGCGATTCGGGAAGACAGTGGACGTTCAGAGCGTTCGTCGGCTTTAACATTTACCCTGCCTTCTCTTAAACGGTGATGCCACCTAAAATCTATCAGTCAGGATAATGTATACCTACCTTAAGCATGCGTCAACATTTCGTAAGTCTCCACTGTTTTCCAAGCTAACACAAAATCCCCCCCCCCTTGTCGTCGTTTGAAGCATGTTCTTACGTATCGCCACAGAAGCAGAAAACTTTTCAATTCAGCGATTCGGGAAGACAGTGGACGTTCAGAGCGTTCGTCGGTTTTAACATTTAAACTGCCTTCTCTTAAACGGTGATGCCACCTAAAATCTATCAGTCAGGATAATGTATACCTACCTTAAGCATGCGTCAACATTTCGTAAGTCTCCACTGTTTTCCAAGCTAACACAAAATCCCCCCCCCTTGTCGTCGTTTGAAGCATGTTCTTACGTATCGCCATAGAAGCAGAAAACCTTTCAATTCAGCGATTCGGGAAGACAGTGGACGTTCAGAGCGTTCGTCGTCTTTAACATTTACCCTGCCTTCTCTTAAACGGTGATGCCACCAAAATCTATCAGTCAGGATAATGTATACCTACCTTAAGCATGCGTCAACATTTCGTAAGTCTCCACTGTTTTCCAAGCTAACACAAAATCCCCCCCCCCTTTTTCGTCGTTTGAAGCATGTTCTTACGTATCGCCATAGAAGCAGAAAACTTTTCTATTCAGCGATTCGGGAAGACAGTGGACGTTCAGAGCGTTCGTCGTCTTTAACATTTACCCTGCCTTCTCTTAAACGGTGATGCCACCTAAAATCTATCAGTCAGGATAATGTATACCTAACTTAAGCATGCGTCAAAATTTCGTAAGTCTCCACTGTTTTCCAAGCTAACACAAAATCCCCCCCCCCCTTGTCGTCGTTTGAAGCATGTTCTTACGTATCGCCATAGAAGCAGAAAACTTTTCAATTCAGCTATTCGGGAAGACAGTGGACTTTCAGAGCGTTCGTCGTCTTTAACATTTACCCTGCCTTCTCTTAAACGGTGATGCCACCTAAAATCTATCAGTCAGGATAATGTATACCTACCTTAAGCATGCGTCAAAATTTCGTAAGTCTCCACTGTTTTTCCAAGCTAACACAAAATCCCCTCCCCCCCTTGTCGTCGTTTGAAGCATGTCTTACGTATCGCCTAGAAGCAGAAAACTTTCAATTCAGCGATTCGGGAAGACAGTGGACGTTCAGAGCGTTCGTCGTCTTTAACATTTACCCTGCCTTCTCTTAAACGGTGATGCCACCTAAAATCTATCAGTCAGGATAATGTAACCTACCTTAAGCATGCGTCAACATTTCGTAAGTCTCTACTGTTTTCAAGCTAACACAAATCCCCCCCCCCCTTGTCGTCGTTTGAAGCATGTTCTTACGTATCGCCATAGAAGCAGAAAACCTTTCAATTCAGCGATTCGGGAAGACAGTGGACGTTCAGAGCGTTCGTCGTCTTTAACATTTACCCTGCCTTCTCTTAAACGGTGATGCCACCTAAAATCTATCAGTCAGGATAATGTACACCTACCTTAAGCATGCGTCAACATTTCGTAAGTCTCCACTGTTTTCCAAGCTAACACAAAATCCCTCGCCCCCCTTGTCGTCGTTTGAGGCATGTTCTTACGTATCGCCATAGAAGCAGAAAACTTTTGAATTTCAGCGATTCGGGAAGACAGTGGACGTTCAGAGCGTTCGTCTTCTTTAACATTTACCCTGCCTTCTCTTAAACGGTGATGCCACCTAAAATCTATCAGTCAGGATAATGTATACCTACCTTAAGCATGCGTCAACATTTCGTAAGTCTCCACTGTTTTCCAAGCTAACACAAAATCCCCCCCCCCTTGTCGTCGTTTGAAGCATGTTCTTACGAATCGCCATAGAAGCAGAAAACTTTTCAATTCAGCGATTCGGGAAGACAGTGGACGTTCAGAGCGTTCGTCGTCTTTAACATTTACCCTGCCTTCTCTTAAACGGTGATGCCACCTAAAATCTATCAGTCAGGATAATGTATACCTATCTTAAGCATGCGTCAACATTTCGTAAGTCTCCACTGTTTTCCAAGCTAACACAAAATCCCCGCCCCCTTGTCGTCGTTTGAGGCATGTTCTTACGTATCGCCATAGAAGCAGAAAACTTTTGAATTTCAGCGATTCGGGAAGACAGTGGACGTTCAGAGCGTTCGTCGTCTTTAACATTTACCCTGCCTTCTCTTAAACGGTGATGCCACCTAAAATCTATCAGTCAGGATAATGTATACCTACTTTAAGCATGCGTCAAAATTTCGTAAGTCTCCACTGTTTTCCAAGCTTACACAAAATCCCCCCCCCCTTGTCGTCGTTTGAAGCATGTTCTTACGTATCGCCATAGATGGAGAAAACTTTTCAATTCAGCTATTCGGGAAGACAGTGGACGTTCAGAGCGTTCGTCGGCTTTAACATTTACCCTGCCTTCTCTTAAACGGTGATGCCACCTAAAATCTATGAGTCAGGATAATGTATACCTACCTTAAGCATGCGTCAACATTTCGTAAGTCTCCACTGTTTTCCAAGCTAACACCCCCCCCCCTTGTCGTCGTTTGAAGCATGTCCTTACGTATCGCCACAGAAACAGAAAACTTTTCAATTCAGCGATTCGGGAAGACAGTGGACGTTCAGAGCGTTCGTCGTCTTTAACATTTACCCTGCCTTCTCTTAAACGGTGATGCCAACTAAAATCTATCAGTCAGGATAATGTATACCTACCTTAAGCATGCGTCCACATTTCGTAAGTCTCCACTGTTTTCCAAACTAACACAAAATTCCCCCACCCCTTGTCGTCGTTTGAAGCATGTTCTTACGTATCGCCATAGAAGCAGAAAACTTTTCAATTCAGCGATTCGGGAAGACAGTGGACGTTCAGAGCATTTGTCGTCTTTGACACTTTGTGACGGGTGCTTACGTGTTTCACTAACCTTCTCTCAAAATCTTTTAAATTGTATTTATTTTAACCAATCCCCGCTGAGAGCTAAAAGTGTGACTTATGCAAATAAGATAGTTTCGGGTTTAGCGAGTTCGAAAGAGATATAAACGGGAGAAATGAAATGAAGCAATGAGGATGATTACGTATTTTGATAGAGGAGTTAACTACGTGATTGATTAAGAAGGTGGTTCTAGGAGATTAGTTTAACTAAGTGAAGTTGTTAGCTGAAGGGAGATAATTGAAAAAAATTCATTAATTCGGTTCGGACGTAACTGAAGATATCCAGGATTGAAACAGCTCCATAGATTATACAAGTATTCAAGATTCCTGTCTTAAAGAGATATCAGGTCTGTGATTTTTATAGATTAGATTTAAATGCGTAGTTTGATTGTATGCTTTATTCCCCGTGGTATCAGTTAGTGTTCCGTCGTTCATAATTGAATTCTGATCTCACTCCACTATAATTTGTTGTTCTTAAAGTTTGATTAATATTTGTGTATTTCTATCATAAGGAATAATAAATAGTAGTGATTTATTATTTATGTAGTTATTAATTATGAATCCGACATATCCAAATTTAGATAATGTGCAAAGAGGAATTAATAATCATTGGGGGTAGTGAGAGACTACGACACTGGCGCCCAAACGAAATACCGGAATTAAGAGCAGGTGCAGGATTTAGAGTTTTGCCGGAGTTATTTTTTTCGGGTAAAGAAAATGTGTCTGAGTTTATCAATAATGTTGACGACAATATAGCCTACTACGAAATACCGGCGAATCTATCATGTGCATATTTAAAAGGTCATTTAATTGGGAGAGCGTTTGACTGGTTTGAGGTGATAGGCTTCGAGTGTGTAAATGAAGAAGCGACTGCATTTGCAACACTTAAAAAGAAATTGTCAGATAGTTTTCCGGTAATACGGAATAAATCAGAGCTAGAAGCTCAGTTTTTTTCATCAAAACAACGGAGAGGTCAAGCCCCGTCAGACTTTATTTTTCAGCTGTTAAAATTCCATAAAACTCTAAATTTGAATTATGATGAGTTCAATTTGATTGATCACATAGTAATGCGACTAGAACCCCAAATAATGGATTATTTAGAAGTTCGAAACCCCACAACGAAAACTCAATTAATAGAGTTGGTAGACCGGTATGAGGAACGTCATAGCTGCAGGGAAAACCAGGGTTCGAGTAATAATTTTGCTAGACGAAGTTGGGATGTGAGTAGGAATCCTGAGGAAAGAAGGAATAATAGAAATTGGAGAGATACTGGGGTCGGAAATAGTCAAAATGATCAAAGAGGACTAGGCAGGGTTGCGAATAATTTTTCTCGTCGTAATTATCAAAATCAAGGATTCGAGGGGGGAAATCGCTACAATCAGCCCAATCAGAGAACAGACCGGTATCAGAACCTTAGGATGGTGGTTAGGAAGGGTCCTAATGATGATTCGGCAAAGCAGAATTGGAGGCGTGTTGATTGCAACAGCGGAAGGCAAAGAAATGCCAATTTAAACTTCTAAGCGATCATGTTTCGGGAGGTAAACGATCGCTAGTTAAGTCAAATCCTCCTAATAGAATTAAAATTAATTCATTGCGATTATCACCAGTTGAACTTCCGTATGTGCCGATTCTTTTGCATGATACATTTCTAAAAGCGCTCTGGGATACAGGTGCGGAAAAGTCGTTTATTTCAGAAAAAACGTACCGGTCATATTTTTCTTTCCTATTAAAAAATCGTTAGCTGAAGTAGTTACAGCTCAAGGGTCACAATGCAGAAATTTAGGCACAGTTGAGTTGAGAATTAAAATAAGAGAATTTTCGAAGTTATGGAAATTTCATGTGATTGCTGAGATGCAATATCCATGCATCCTAGGTATTGATTTTATGTCACATGCGAAGATTAGTTTTGATTTCCTGTCTAAATTGTTAAGGTATCCGACTACGTTGAAAATGCCATTTTCGGTCAAAAATCGCATTTCCTTTTTATTTTACCATTTTAAAGTTCAAGCAATTAGCTTTCGAAATCTGTCTTTGTTTTGTCTGTGCGATAATTAGAAAAAAAGTTACAGATGTTTAAAATATTTTTACAGCTGTCATTCGAAACCGGAAGTGGTGAAATCGAAACCGGAAGTTGTCTGTTTAACATGCTTTTTACCGATAATTTTTGCAGTTTCAACCCATTATAATTTTAAAAACTATTTCTGACAATTTTTTTAATTATTTAATTGATGGGCAACAATTTCGATCTTTTAATTCGACTCTTGCGATTGGCAACATTTGTTTCTTCTGACCTCACATGTTTTTGATTTGATTTGTGCCTTACGAATTTTGATCCTAAATTTCTTCTAAAAACTTAACTTTTTTCGATTTAATTGTACAATTTTTGATCGTTGATGGTTTCTAGACATTCTGCTTTTAAAAATTCAAGCTATAATGGTTCATAAAACTATAAAAATAACTTCTTGAAAATGCAACAGTGGACTGATAACAGTAGATTGGTAACAAAAACATTGGAAGTAGCAAATATTCAAACTTGTAATGAACAAAAACTGGATTCACTGAAGAATTTTTCACAGTGCAAAGAATGTTTTAATGGAACATTAAGAGGTTATGGAATATTTTATTTAAATATTTTGGGAAGTATGTTTTTCTCAATTTGTGTTTCTTCAATTGTTTTGAGAAGAATCTGTACCTGCATGAAGATTACTTGTTTGGACTGACTTCTAATGTGACTTTAAAATGCTCCAAATGTACTTTTATTGTCAATTTTTCAGCTACTAAAAAGCTTAAAAACCAAACTTCAATTAATTTGCAACTTATTTGTGGAATGTGAGGTTTTGGAAGATGACATTTGTCTGCGAAAAAGTTACGTGCTAAGCTGAATATGCCCTGTATTGCAAAAAGAGCATATAGACTTTGTGAAAGAAATGTCTTGGCTGCTGCTACATCAACGGCTAAATATGTCATGAATGCTGCTGCGTTGGTAGTAAAAAGAATTACAAAATGTTCCAACACGTCAATTGGAGAATGTGGAATATCCGTTGACGACAGATACATGGACATTCTTCCCTAAAAGTTTCTATAGAAACTTTATCCATCGCCACTGGGAAACTTCCAGATTAGGAAATTATGTCTAAGTTTTGTAGAATTCTAAATGTCTAGTCGAACATGCGTGTTCCTGCATTCATCTGGTATTTACTTCAATCATGGAATCTGTTTGTGCGTACAAAATCTTTGTGTGATTTTATACCACGAGATCTTAAAACAATGTTGATTTCTATGGTGTGTGATGGTGATTCCCAAGGATACATTTTAGTTAAAGATCTATTTGATGTCAACAGTGTCATAAAATGAGTGCCTAATATACTTCTAAGAAAGAGTGAGTATTCGGCAAAGAAAACTTAGAAAAAGCCAGAAAAACCTCGGTGGGAAAGAAAAACTTTCCAGTGTTATGATTAATAAAATTCAAAACTATTATGGCAGTAACACCCCAATCACGTCAAAGCTCTGCTAAGTGCGGCATTTTTTCTCGGTGGCTCCATCAGAGAGATACCCATGTATGCACCATGCCCAAATGGAGCTGAGAGCTGGTGTGAGTATCAATGAAGAATACCCACCGGAAAAAATATATATAAATAAAGGTGTAAGCCTTTCCATGAAACTTTTAAATATTGTTAAACCTGTGTATACAAAGTTGTTTGATAAGCAGTTATTATAAAATTGCCTCCACGGTGTGACACAAATGTAAACAAATCATTTAACGCGTTTTTTCGGCAAATTGTTCTGAAAGAAACTTTTATTGAGCTGAAAACATTTTCTTTGGGTACCCATATTGCTGTCATTATTTTTAACAAAGCTTTTATTTGTTTGTTTGAAAGCTTTTGGCATAAATGCAAATTATTATACACTGCGTGATGACAGATTTCTTGCCATCATTCGCACAGTGACTCGACACAACATTCTTTGCCTTTTTAAAAATCAGCCAGAAAAAAAATATAGGGCCCAAAGAAAGTTAAAATTTAATAAAATAGCAAGGAGTGGAGGTGTTAAATATAAATCATTAGAGTTTTAGTAATATACTCGTGATATTTTGTTTTGAAATTACATTTATAAAGTTTAAATGCATTTTTCTCAAAACTGTTTTTTTGTAAATTTCTTGATATTTCAAATGTGATATCTAAAGAGCCAATAGAGATACTTGTATGAAATTTTACACAAATGTTATTAATAGTATTATCTAGAGGTTGGACTAGCAGCTAAGAAATTGAACAATTTTTAGTGATTTTATAGTTGGATTTCCTTATAAAAGTATCGAAAATTTGAATGAAATTCATAGGTTGTAGCTTCGATTAGCTATAACTTTTGATTAAAAGAAAATAATTTAAAACTTGTAGTACAACCTCTAGAAATGTGTTTGAAAAATGTGCTGCAGCAATTTTTTTTGTAAAATATAAATTATTTTTAAAAATAGAGCCTTTGAAAAAATTTAAAAAATTAATTAATATTTCATTAAAATTTCATTAAAATTTTAAATTTTTGTAAATTTTAATGTATGTATATTATTTATAACTGTGTTTTTTATCATAGTGCAAAAAATGAAATTAAAAATGTAAAATTTTTAGTGAATTTTAGAAAAATAAAAAAATAGGTCTCCGAACGTAGTCGGATACCTTAATCATTCCGGATTCGCAAACGGAAAAAGTGGCAATTTCGGACGAACCGGTTCAAATAGATTTATCTAACACTAAGTTAAATTCAAAACAAAAGCAGGAATTGCAGATTTTGTTTAAAGAATTTCATGGGTTGTTTTCGCTTAAGCCTGGTCTGACACATGTATTTTGTCATGAAATTGACACGGGTGATAGTCCTCCTGTTTTTTCGAGACCTTATCGCTATGACAGGGTCAAACAGGGTATAATCGACTACCATGTTCAGAAAATGTTGGGTGATGGAACAATAGTTCCAACAACATCGCCCTACGCGTCTCCAGTTGTTTTATGTCGGAAGAAAAACGGGTTGCCGTTAGATGACCCAGAAGCTTATAGGTTTGCAATAGATTATAGGAAGTTAAATGCGATCATGAGATATCCGCGATATCCGCTACCAATAATTGATGATTTGATCACTAATATTCCGCACACCGAAATTATGACATCACTTGATTTACGCAGCGGATACTTTCAGATGGCAGTAGACCCCAAAGATATGCATAAGACGGCGTTTGTTACAAAAAATGGTACTTTTGCATTTACTCGCATGCCACTTGGCCTTTCGGGGGCAGCTCCAAATTTTCAAAGGGCCATAGAGATGATCCTCAGGCCAGTCCTCGGGCGTTTTGCCCACTGTTATATGGATGACGTTATTATTTCGTCTCCATCTTTTGAAAGCCATGTTGAACACTTACAGGAAGTATTCAGATTATTGCAGGAGGCTGGTTTGACGTTGAATCGCGAGAAATGTCATTTCGCGAGGGAACAATTACGTTATTTGGGTTTAGTTATTAATAAAGAAGGAGTTAAAACAGATGAGGAGAAGGTAAAAGCAATTATTGAAATGAAACCTCCGAAAACTGCAAAACAAATAGCAAAATTTTTAGGACTGACGGGTTGGTATCAAAAGTTTATTAAAAACTACGCAGACATGTGTGAACCCTTATATAATTTAAAACGAAAAAACTCTAAGTTCCGTTGGTCGGAATCAGCGCAGGAAGCCTTTGATCGTATTAAGAAAGCACTGACAGAAGCTCCAGTGTTACAATTACCAGATTTTTCCCAGCCTTTTGAACTCTATACGGATGCGAGCTCCGTGGGGGTAAGAGCAGTATTGACACAGATTAATAGGCCTATGGCGTTTGCCTCGAGAACTTTAAACCGAGCAGAAAGGAATTATAGTGTGACGGAACGTGAATGTTTAGCTGTCATATGGGCATTAAATAAATATCGCACGTATTTCGGATCCTTGCCGGTTAAAGTGATAACAGACCATGCTGCACTTACCAAATTAACGAACGGAAAGAATTTGTCGTCTAGAATGATAAGGTGGACGCTTAAGTTGGCAAATTTTAATGTAGAATGGGAACATCGCCCAGGTACGCAAAATTTAGTGGCTGATATGTTGTCTAGAAACCCGTTAGAAAGTAATGAAGAACCAAAGGTGTCTTGTGCGGTGATTAGATCGTTAGTATTATCTTCTAGAGAACAGTTGAGAGAGGAACAGAGAAATGACCCGGAGCTAGGTCACATAATGAAGTATCTGGAAAATCCGGACGATAGTTCTGTTAATGAATCGATCTGCAGAAATTGGTCCAATGACTTTAAAATCGTTGACGGTTTGCTATATTATGCAAAATATACAACCACATTAGGTGAATTAAGGGTATTTATACCTAAAACATTACGTAAAGATGTTATGCGAGAATTTGATGACTCGCCGATGGCAGGTCATTTAGGCAAAAAGAAAACCTACTTAAAATTAAAAGACGCGTGTTATTTCCCGTACATGAGGAAATACATTTATAAATATGTAGCAACCTGCGACCAATGCCAAAAAGTCAATTATAAAAACGGATTACCAGCTGGTCAATTAATTCCGATAATAACGAATTTTCCGAATGAAATCGTGTCTTTAGATTTATTAGGCCCATACCCTGCAACTAGTCCAGAACGCTATAGATTTATTTTAGTAATTACAGATAATTTTTCTAAATGGGTTGAAATAGTTCCCTTAAGGAAAGCTTCGGCTAAAGCAATTGCCAATGCATTTTTTGAGAATTATATTTCGCGTTATGGAGCTCCTGTTAAGTTAGTTACCGACAACGGCCCCCAAATGATATCCGAAGTTTTTGAGCAAGTATGTCGCAGGTTGAACATAAAACACGTTAAAAATGTGGTATATCGTCCACAAGCTAATCAAACAGAAAGAGTTAATCGCACTCTTTTAAAAATGATTTCGAGTTTTGTCGCGGATAATCACACTAACTGGGATCAATTTCTGCAAGAGTTCAGTTATGCGATTAGGACAGCAGTACATGAGACAACGGGTAAAACACCGGCGGAATTATTTTTAGGTCGAAATTTAATCACCCATTTTCAGAATTTAGTTATGGTAACTGATGGATCAGATTTAGTTTGTGGGAACATAGAAAGGTTGTTTGAGGAGGCTAGAGTTCATACAAAGCGCCAGCAAGAGAAGTGGGCGAAATATTATAATAAAAAGAGGCGTGAAAATAATGTGAAAGTTGATGATCTACTATTAGTTCAAACTCACCCGTTAAGTTCAAAATGTAAAAAAATAGTAGGTAAATTTATGCCAAAGTTTGAGGGCACATATAAAGTTCTGACTGTAAAAAATAATAATAATTTAGTAATATTAAAATTTGGTAAAAGAATAACGGTTAATGTGGACCAGGTGAGAATTTACCATCAAAGAGAAGACAGTGTTGCCGAGTCGGAAAGTGACACTAGTAGTGATCATGGTGCAGTGACATCAGTCAGGTCGGATGATGCGCAGTCGTCATTGGTACAATCGGAGAATGATGGGGGTTGTCGTAAAGGATCGAAATCAGGAAATGTAAATGGTAGTAGAGATATAGTTGCGAATAGACGCGATGGAGTGGAGGTGAGAAAAAAACGTGGATGGACGGAATCTGCTGTTTCTTCGGGGGGTGGCGTGTATAATTTCAGGAAAAAAAGACCTTTTTGGACTGAAAGAGAAAAAAGAGGAAGGCCTGACTCTTGGAGGGAAAACGTGCAAAAGAAGAAGAGACCAAAGTCCCAGGTAGATCACGAAAAAAGAAAGATTTCCTCGTCAATGCTGTCTCGTCCCTCCAGAAAGCGGTATAGAAAGGTGGAAGAAAATAGTTCTGAAAGAGCAGTTCCAGGACCATCCCACAGATTCAAGTACAACAGACCTCATCAGGAAAGGAGCTGTCCATACAATCTTCGGAGCCGACGTCGAGTGGACAACAGCCAAGTTCCAGTTCTCACAAAGGAACACAACGCCTCAGCAGGAGCATATCAACTTCAACGGACTCGATGGAAGAGGAGACCCAGAAGGTTGGAGCGCAGAGTGGACAACCCTAGGACAAGGTCATCCAGCACAGGGACCATGTTTGGAACAAAGCCTATGCAGATTGGATCTAAAGACTAGCCAGTTTGTATAATTCTAATTTGTTTATTTTTCCTCTGACAGACAGTTCGGAGTATTTTCTATGTGGGCTAGTCTAATTTTTTTTGTAAAATTTAACGTACAAAAGTATCATTGAGTTGTGTGCATTTTCATATTGGTTGAAAAGACTTTTGTATTTAATTTTTTTCCAAATTGTGGAAAAACATTTGTTGAATTGCAATTGTTTTGCTACACATTAAAGACGAGGCTTTATATGTGAGATTACTTGTATTGTTTGTTGTAATATATTCTATGTAAAAAATGTATATATTTTTGTGTGTAATTATTAAGATGTATAAGTAGTGTCTGGTTTCTGGGCGTGGCGTAATTAGGAATACGAACAAAAAACATTAACAGCGCAGCGCAATTGATTGGGAATTTTTGAAAATGAAACCAGATAAAAGTTAAATTGTTATGAATATATATATGTATAATATAATGTATGCCATATTTTATGTCAATAAGTAAGTTGTATAAAAGTTCTGTGCATTTAATGTCATGTTTTAGAAAAATTGACAAGGTTTCCTTTCAGGGCAGCAGTCCCTGAACATAGTGATGCGATGAAAACTTTGATGTCGTGAGAAGATATTAATGTAAAATTTTATTTATATTAGCACTTAAGTAAAGTGCATGATCAGGGTTTTTTCCTTGAAAGGTTTTCCCCTGATCTTCGCCCGAATGGGATGCACTGTAGGAATTATAAATGTGTACAAGAGCAATAAATTGGAGTGGAGTACCCCTTTTGAGTAGTCATTTCTGTGTGTTAGTTTAATTAAAGTTTCTAACTTAGAGAGTTAAAACTTTCTACAAGTTCAGTATTTTCAGGCATTATAAAGTTCGTGAGTTAACTTTTTACAAGTTCAGTATTTTTAGGCATTCTAGAGCAGTTAAAATTTTGTGCAGGTTCAGTGTTTTTCAGATGTTAGGTAAATTAAGCGAGTTCTTGCAGGTCGTTTAGACCTTCAATAAGTCACGCTTTTTTCTCGGAGGGGGGTTGTGACGGGTGCTTACGCGTTTCACTAACCTTCTCTCAAAATCTTTTAAATTGTATTTATTTTAACCAATCCCCGCTGAGAGCTAAAAGTGTGACTTATGCAAATAAGATAGTTTCGGGTTTAGCGAGTTCGAAAGAGATATAAAAGGGAGAAATGAAATGAAGAGATGAGGATGACTACGTGTTTTGATAGAGGAGTTAACTACGTGATTGATTAAGAAGGTGGTTCTAGGAGATTAGTTTAACTAAGTGAAGTTGTTAGCTGAAGGGAGATAATTGAAAAAGATTCATTAATTCGGTTCGGACGTAACTGAAGATATCCAGGATTGAAACAGCTCCATAGATTATACAAGTATTCAAGATTCCTGTCTTAAAGAGATATCAGGTCTGTGATTTTTATAGATTAGATTTAAATGCGTAGTATGACTGTATGTGTTATTCCCCGTGGTATCAGTTAGTGTTCCGTCGTTCATAATTGAATTTTGATCTCACTCCACTATAATTTGTTGTTCTTAAAGTTTGATTAATATTTGTGTATTTCTATCATAAGGAATAATAAATAGTAGTGATTTATTATTTATGTAGTTATTAAATATGAATCCAACATATCCAAATTTAGATAATGTGCAAAGAGGAATTAATAATCATAGGGGTAGTGAGAGACTACGACAACTTTCCCTGCCTTTTCTCTGAAACTTTTATGCCACTCAAAATCTTTCGATTGGGATAATATATACCTACCTTAAGCATGCTTCAACATTTCGTTAGTCTCCATAGCACTATTTTCCAAGCCAACACAAAATTTTATATTATGCTCTGCTCAGGAAACGCTACTAAATTCATCCACCTACAAAAACGACGCCTTGGTAAGCCTCCTACCACGTGATTTGGAACAAACTTATTTAGAAAAGGAGAAGAATGCAGTGACACAGAAATGATATCGTAGTCGCTCTACTGAAAAAAATGTTCATGTTACGAACTCAGTCCGGGAACTTTCGAATCTTACCTCATATAAAATGAAACATCACTCATTGCTGCGTAGTGAAAAGAAAATCTTCAAAATTATTAAAAGCAAAATTTTTTACGGAATTAAAAAAAGATCAATCGAAATCTTTTTGGAATTGCTCTATGTCACTGGAGGAGCGATTTAATTGTTTGAAGAAAACTGCATGTGCTCTGCTTTCCACTTTTGGTTGTACAAACTTTGGTTCATTCGAAATATTGATTTGATACACTTTTGATTCTTTTGAAATATATATGTGAACACATTTTTTTTTTCGTATGAAATATATTTTGAGTCTTTAAAGAAGTTGCTTAACATTCAGAATCATGTGTCAAATTGAAAGTCTCACATTATACCCCTGATATTATAATATGAATTCAAGCGGTAAAGGTACAA
>BMAO01000436.1:0-27448 GCA_019973975.1 Trichonephila clavata | reverse complement strand
TTTTTCAGTTTTTTTAGTTAATATGCCCAAGCCCTCCGGGCCATCTCAACGTCCCCTGAAAGCCTCAAACGCCCACAAGAGGGCTTTATCGCCCACGTTCAGAACTATGGTATAGAGTGTCTAGAAGAAAGTCGAACCGCAAGATTCAGAATATTTAGGCTTGTCATATCGCATCAGTTGTCCAACCAGAAAGGTGCTTTATAGAGGTAGGACTGTTTGTTAAAATCCAAATATCCCTGAAGACAAGATCAGAAGCAGTGTCAATAAATTGCAATTCCTTATTAATTGCAATAAGTTCAGACCTAAAAACAGAACAGAAGTTATTATTCCTAATATTATTATCAAATATGCCATCGGTATCTCAATGGTGCACGCCGCTTCCAGAAATACCAGCGTCACCCATGCTGCCATTAGTATAGATTTTTAACTTCGAAAGCCTTCTCAAGCCCTGTTAGCTGCTTCAAAGTGGCGAGAGGTTGTACCTGGATGGAATGGAAGATGTACATCGAGAGTTTATACTCCTGGTAGGTAACCCTAGATGTGAAATATATTTCATTAGTTCCAGCTAAAGTTAACAGGCACTAGGGGCAAGTCAATCTTCTCTCTTTATTGCCTCAGGTCCTTAGATCAATTGAAGCTGTTCATTTCTTATTACTACGAAATCAAATCCAAATTACAGCTAATAGATGTAAAATCTCCCAACGCTTAAAATCTTAATGTTGGCATAGTGTAGAATTTTGGAACTTGTGGTGAAAGCTCAGGCGTCACTTTATATAGGATCAAAGTTACAAAATTCATTACTGATACTCTTCGTGTTGCTTGAAAAGTGATTGTTATTAACGTGGTATAATAAAGTAGCAGAAGAATTGTTAATAATGAACATCTGATTTTTAAATTAAGGGCAAGTGACGAGTATGACACTTAATCTGCCAACCCCCTCCACCTAACTATTTCTTCTTGTCAATGAGAGAACATTGGACCGCAACAGATTAACGTTCATCTGGCCCACACACGGCGAGTCTTCTGTGGTACTAGTGTTTGAACTCGTGATACGCAGGACACAAGGTCATGACAATGGCCACTCACTTAGAAAAGTTTTTAAATAATTCATCAATGGAAACATACCTAAAAACAAAATATTTTATAATTACTGCACAGTTAAAATGAATGTTAAATATTTTAAAAAAGTAAAACTGCATTTCCATTTTTTTATAATGGAATGTAAGCCAAATTAATTAAAATTCGATAAAATAAAATGAATAAAATTTAAACTACACTTTAAGGTGAAGAATTTATTTAAATGGTAAGTATTTTGATATTTAAAAACCAAATTTTTGAGCTGGAACTATTATTATTCATTGAACTGAAATTGAATTTGTGTATAATTGCATAATTAAAAACATAATGTTTAAAATATTCTGGTTGTGTTTTAATCTTATTTTAATATCAATTGTATTGTTATACCAGAGTTTTGTTCTTTGGATCTAATCTGAGTTAAATTTTAGGCAGAGATAGATGGAGCATATTTAATATTTCTTTAAGTAGGTGAATGTTTTTTTAAATGAGTTTCTATATATTTTTCCCAACCATTTTGAAACTATATCTTGCATATTTCTCCGCTGTTTGTGATTTAATGGGACATATTGATACATGTATATGCTAAGTACAGTTAATTCATCATTAGGTTCTGTAGAAAGCAATTTATATTTTATTGGAATCAAATGAAGCATTGTGTAATTTTTAAAATGTTCTAGAACTCTTAAAAGTGCTGTTTTTTTTAACGAATACCATTCTTACTTCCTAAGAATAATTAGCAGAATATTTTCCCTATTTCATATTACCAAAGTAAAAAAAGTATTCAAACTATTGCAAGTTCCATTTTATTTGTAAGAAAATCAATAACAAAAAAACACGAAATTGAATAATTTTATACAAGACCAGATGATGATATATTATAAACATGACATAGATTGGAAAAATGCATCTATATTGTATGTATATATTGCTTGATTGCAAGAGATAAATAGTTATCTGTACATATTTAATTTGCTATTCCAACGTCAAAGACCAATTACAGAACACCTTTTACAATGTAATTACAGTAATATATATATATATTAGAATGTTATTGCTCACCGTCATAGAGCTTAATTTGAAAACAACTTGGTACATAACAGGTTTGGAATCACTCACCCGCAAACTGTCATCAGCGATACATCTAGATATTTTGCATAGTAATATCAAATATGGTTTGCAATAATTTCTGTTTCAGTTTTTTATATACACTCAGAGACATGTATTCACTAACATAACTTCCTACAGTAATAATTGTGTTTAAGCATTCAATTGTAAGATTTCAGTCAAGATTCTTTATTCTTTTATATTAAATATGATAGAACAAACATAAGCGAATTAATATTTTATATACTTCAAAATATAATTGGATAATGTAACATTCATGTTTATAACACAATTTTTGTGAATAAATGATATAAATTGAATATTACAAAGTTTAATCACATCATAATACGTTAAAATAGGAAGACAATAACCATAAAGTAATTTTTTTATACATATTTCATGTCCACAGTTTAACAAATAAATTTTTATATAGTTATAATTAATAGAGGAAAATACCAATGAGATCTAAAATATCAAATTTAAATAAAAGTTTTTATATTAAACACAGAATATATGTTCCACATACATATTTTATTCAAAAGTTAGATATATAACGAAAAAAATTGCTTACGTGCCTTTTGCATAAAGATTGTTGTTCATATAAGATTGTGGAGTGAGTATGCATTAGCAAGTTTCATGAACGACCAGATATATAAGTGTTTCTAAAAATTACATTTTAAATATAAAAAAATAACTATATAATTATATTTAAAAAAATTTTTTTTACAATCACTACAGTCACAATTTGGTAACTAGTGATAAAAATATTGAAGAATATTTTGTTATTTGTTGAAACAAATTAATTTACAGTTCCTTCATTAAAATTTTTTTAATGTATATAGTTTTTTAAGAGCGAAAAAGTTCTCATTATATTATCAAAAAATGAAAAAACTGCTTAAAAATTATATTTTTAATGTATACTGCTAACTTTCTCAGAGCAGTCATTTCTGCACTTCTTTACTTTCGGATGAAATACACGTACTCCGAAAAATAAACTGAATTCAGATCAATATTTTATAACATTTTAAGCAAAGGTGATTTAAAGTTTCAAGTCAACTTGCTCAATTACTAAAAATTTGTAAATAGGTTCATTACAGATGAAAAATACAAAACATTATATCTCAAACAGATATCATACATATTGCAAATTTGAAAATCTCATACATATTGAAATGTCTTCCCTTTTTATTTCTATACAGTTTTGAATACAAAACACAAATACTTATAAATATAATACATTTAAACAGAGATTAACACTTTTAACACACGGACTCTTAAAAATATACAGTGTTGTCTAGTGAATGAAATCACTTAGATATGTGAATTATTGCTTTAAATACATCACTAATGCATAAATATTCAAGGCCTGCGACACAAAATGTAAATGAAAGCTTTTCGGAAATCCGTATTAAAAGCAGTATAAATAACAGGATTTAGAGCAGAGTTGAAATACCCCAACCATGTTATCATATTCACTACTCGAGTTGATACAGAACAATGGTCACAAAAAGGCAAAATGACGTACATTAAAAAGAAGGGTAACCAACATACAACGAACACACCCATGACTATGCCAAGTACTCTTGCAGCCCTTCTTTCTTTTTGCAAGCATATCTTTTGCTTTTCTTTCATATAATGTCTCACGGTTGCAGTCAGGCGAGGGTTTCCATCTGGAACTAAGGTTCTACCTTTTGTCTTTGGGGTCTCCACAGTTAAAGTGTTATTTGTGAATTCTGTTGTGGCAATTTGTTTGTTTGTTTGGGCGACATCGGTCTTCTCGTCAGATCCTTTGTTGTTGGCTGATGATGACGTAGATTCATCAGTGACAGCGATAGTGCTTATCTCTGATTGCATCGACTTCAGTGGGATGGTAGACGTGGTGTCAGGACTTTTCCTCATCGCAGCCAACTTGGCAGCTGCCTTTGCTTTGTGCCTCAGCCGGTCTTTAGCGGCTTCGAAGATTTTTACATAAACCACTGTCATTATGATCAGAGGAATGTAAAAAGAGCCACTGGCTGAGTAGATAACATATCCTCTTTCTTCAGTAAGCATGCATGGGGTTTCTTCAGTAAAGTCCTCAGGCCAATCATTCCATCCTATGAGGGGTGGGGCAGAAATGATCATGCTCGCCACCCAAACGGAACCAATCATGATGAGCACTCTTTTCAAAGTCCTCTTACTGGCATAGTTTATGGGATCGTTGATAGCCCAATATCGATCCAGTGCTATGGCAGAAAGATGGAGAATTGAAGCTGTGCAACAAAGGACATCGCATGTGAGCCACATTTTGCAAATTGGTAACCCAAACTTCCATTGGGACATCAAAGTATAAGCTACATTTAAAGGCATGACTAAAACGGCAACTGTAATATCTGCCACAGCCAGAGATACTATGAACATGTTTTGAACATTCTGCAAGGGTCGATAAGTAAAGACGGAGATAATGACAAGTACATTTCCGATGATGGTGGCAAAGATAATGATAGCAAGAATGACCGCAGTAGATACTGCTTCCAAGGGAGACATTGGATAGACTTCGAAGGGCTGTGCTGCTGTATTGTTGTCAAACGCTTCGACAATTTCTTCCTCCAGGATGATATCCATGACCGAGTTTTCATTTAAGTTTGCCGTGATGAAAATGTATTGATTCAATCAACTGATTTGATCACATTTGTTATTTGAAAGGATGAAAATTAGGTAATTTCTTCACTTGGCATGCACTGTTGTGGGGATCCCTTCATAGATTTGCCTGCAAAAAATATAATAGCGGGTTAAAATATAACACTTGAAAATAATATTTATTGGCATGTAACATAAAATAGTAATAATTGTAGAGAAATAATTTTATTAAATTTAAAATAAATTATTTTAAACATATTTATGTACTATTTGTCCGAACAACAAAAAACTAAAATGGATTTCAAATATTAAGAAATTTTAAGCAAAACACACACTCATTTACAAATTTCTGTAAATTTTTCTCCTTTGTCGTATTTTATTCGGCTGTTTTTTGTCTTTAGTATTGCTTTGTCTAGTTTGAATTAATAAATATTTTAAACTACCTGAAGGGCTTATGCTCTGGAGGGCTTAGTCTTAAAAATAAATAAAAATTCTGCTATTTTAGCAATATTTTTAAGGAGAAAAAACGGTTCAAACCTGTAAATATTTTTTTTTAAAACAAGTAGTCCATGTTATAAATAATTTGAAAAAACTACAATTTGGCCTCACAGTAAGATGATGGTAATAAAATCAGAATGAATTTAAATTTCAAATTTAAAAAAAAAATTCAAAAGCCAAGCTACAATACTAATTTAAAAATTGTCACCTTCCAAACTGATCTGAGGCTTCAATTTTTTAAAGGACTCTATTATAAAGGGCTTTTAGTACTCAGCAATTCATTTTCTGGGTCAATTTTTCCTTCTTGCCTTACTTCTCAAACAAATTCGTATATTCACTGTATAGCATAAGCTGCAAAACTTTAATTGAAATCATTATACAAAAAATAATGCATAGTAATAGCCAAACTTTCTCAATCAATAGTAATTCTAATTAAAACAAAATATACCATTAAGAGATATTTTTGCAGTCCAGTCACCTGTAGAAACAGTGTGTGTTTGAGCATAAGTCAGATAAAAAGAAGTATATCACGATACTTTTTCTGGTCATTGCAGTCATGAAAGCACGGGTGATCGAGTGAATATTAACGTCGCCCTACTGAGTTATACAAGGGTCTGGCGTATTCAGATCGAGGCCCATGAAATTCATCATGGCAAAGAGCATAGCCTGTCGTTAGCCTAAGCTTTGAGACCATGCAAGTCACAGTACGATTTTGCTCGGTACAACACGATAGATGGCAACACCGTTCGGACCAACTGATTTAACGAGCACGTTCTCCGTGTGTACTTGGAGGATATTTGAAGGCATCGGACATCGAACCCAGGCCTTCCAGTCTGGAGCCCGATGCTCTAACCACTAGGCTACCCACGGCCCTTTATCCCCTACACACCCTGAACGTCTGTCGCCCCTGTAGCGAATCGCACCTTGTGTATAATCTATACATCCTTGTGTATAATATAACCAATCCGAATGAATTGTCTGTTTTAATATGCATGATTTTGTTAAAAGCGTTTTTAGCGCGTTTTTCACGTAGTGTAAAAAAAGTACTATTAGGACGCAAATTTCCTCCTCGTCTTCATCTTCGTTCCATTTTTTGTCGTACCTTTTTCTCAGCCAATAATTAACCAATTCATCTCGGGTTTCGGCATTTGGTCGCATTTGTGCCCTAGATGAGCCGAATCATATTTAAATTTAATAATTTTTAAATTTAAAAAAATTTAATTTTTTTTAAGTATAGTACACACTATTTTCTGTTAGTAAAAAGTTCATTAGTTGCATTATTGTAAAATACAACATGTGAAAAATCGCGCTCAAATTACTTGGCCATGCCAATGATTGATATCTTGTTTCATTAACTGAATAATTTTGGAATTATCAGTCAGTTGATTCAATACAAAATCATGACAAAAATGACTTTCCTTCAACTACTTTTACTCTCCTTTAAAACCTCCTTTAAAAACAAAAGACATCGAATAAGTCTGTTGGAAAAGACTTACAAAAATGCTTCTAAAAGCTATTTAAATCGACAACAATCCCTAATAAATTCTTCTTCAAGTTACATAAAGAAGCAGATTAATAAATATTTTAAAAATAGCCACACCATACACAAAGGCACTTATTGCTGGCGATGGAGAGCCATTTTTATACCTCGTTTTTTATTCTTTTGAAGGAATATCTTATCTTTACAGAAAAAAGGACTTTAATATGTGTGGAGTGGGAAGAGATGAATAGTTTGGAATGGAATTAGAAGAGACAGTATACCCATAAACTTCCAATCACTTTATCTTAAGCTGTTAAAGTGTAAAGCAAATTAAATGGAACATCTTTAGAATAAAAAAAGAGTGCTTTTCACTTAAAATAAGTAAAACATGAATATAAAGTATAATGGAAGGAGAAAAATGAGAAAAAAAATCGAATAATAGTGCAATATTACTCGAATATGGCAGACTTTGATTCTGAATGTTTTAAAAAGAAACATTAATCAGTTTTTTTAAAAATCTTTTTGTCCTTGTAGTCATTGTTGTTTAAAAGGAAAGTGAATTGTAGGGTTGAACAATTTCAGTTACCAATATTCTTTTTAAATAAACAATTAATACAAAAGAAAATTTTAAAGTCAATTCCTAATTAGGTCAATAAGGGAAAATTTTTATTTTAGTTACTTTTTATCAAATAATTACAATTAATATAAATATGTATATACATATGACATATCACAATATTAAGTGGGAAATAATTTTTATTAATTATCATTAATGTTTCGTATTGTTATCCTTAACATTCGTATACATAAAAATTTCGGTTTAACTGAATGCTTTAAAACGTGAGAAAAAAGAATATTTTAAAGTTTTGACCAAAATCGCTATAAATGAAGCACACGTGAATGTTTCTGTAATTCTTTAAAAATTAGTTCAAGTCAATTAATTTTAATTCATTATAATTAAATTATCGTATTGTAATCCAAAACAATCGTATATAGAATATTAAATCTCAAAGAAGTGCTTTAAAAAGGGGAAAAAACATTTTAATATTTTGTCACAAGTAGACAAAATGGTCAGTAGGTCATCAAAATTGATGTCTAATCTGTTGCATCTGTAATTCTTTGAATAATTAATTTTAATGAATTAGTTTTTATTAATAATAATTAAATTATTCCAAACTCTCATTACAAGATAATCGTGTAAAAATTTCAGTTCAATTGAGCGCTTTAAAATGTATTTTATTAAATGATTGAAAATTTGAACAAGATACAAATAGGGAGATTGTAAACTAACAGTAGAAATTGAATAGAATTGTTATGTTGGTGAATTCTTACAACATATCATTGAAAAGAAATTTAGTTTTGAATGAAATGTAAAATTATCATTTGAAAAATAAGATTACAAAGAGGTGGAGGAATATTATTGGGTTGATGCATAATTATCCGGTGTTTATATCAGCGCGTTTTTCATCAGGGAAAAATAGCGTTTTGTTTATTATTTTTGAATAAAAATAATCTTCTCTATTGTTTTAGAAAAATGCATGTCTAAAACCATAGTCATATTCGTTATATTAGACTGCCACTTCGAGAAAGGATGGAAAGCAGCACAGTCATTTCTCAATCTCAACGAGCTTTTTCGCAAAGGAACAATCAGCGAAAGTCAGTGTAGGGAGTGGTTTGCCCGTTTCAAATCAGGTGATACCAGCTTGGAGGATAAGCCAGGAGGAGGTCAGTCATATATCGGATTTCGACGATCGGATGACTTGGTGGCCGATGTCAAAGCGCGGATCGCCTCTAAGAATCGTGTCTTCGCTCGTGAAATCGACCGTCTGCTAAGCAAATGGGAGGCAGTAATTGAAGTAGACAGTGACTAAGCTCCTGAATAATCGTGTAAACATCTTTTTTGTCAAATATTATTATTAATTTTGTTAAATTAAATTTATTGAAAAAACGCCGGATAGTTATGCATCAACTCAATATATTAATTTTAAGAAATTATAAGGTAATCGCAAGTGGAATTATTAAGTTTTATACAATATAAACTAAACTAGTCTCTCAACAGAATTACTGTTGTAGTATATTTGGAACTCTAACAATAACTTATGGTTTTTAGTACACTTTTGATTGTTTTAAAGTATAATACATTTCCTTGACTTTGAATCTGAGTCATTAAACACAAACCATATTAACTCATAATATAAGAGAATATTTTGAAAATTTAACTTTGATACACATGGGCAAATTAAAATATCTACTGATCCATAAGGATTATTCTGTATTGTGCTCAAAAGAAATCTATGTAGAACAGAGTGAACTGGACAATAATGCATCAATTTTTTTCGTTTTCTTTTTCGATTTATTCTCGTTGTCATGGTAACTGAGAGGTCACGGTTACGAACTCATCCCCTGAACCATTTCATAGGTTCAAATACTGATGCCACTTAACGTCCCTGTGTGTAGGGGCTGATGCACGTTAAATAGTTGAAACTCAAAAGTCCTCGTCACTTAAGAAGACTTGATACTCTTTGAACAATATTTTTATTTAGGTCTTTAAAAATTATATTTTACTATGTCATACAATGTTTCTATTCAAGAAAATGATGTGAGACGAAATTTTTCACAATTATTCACATAATTTTAAAAATTTAAATTCTTTGAGAAAATTTGGAAAATATTAAAATATTACTCAGTTTGTAATTATTAAATTTTTTACCTGAAATATTAGTTTAATATTCTTAAGGATGTTCTAAGCAACTATAAGGAACGATTGTACAAAAAAATGTATTAGTTTGGGAGAAAAAACAATTGCTGATATACATGCTAAAATTCAACGAAAAAGCAAATATTTCCTACGTTTAAATTTTTTTAAAAAATATTCAATTTACAGCAAAATGGACCCTGTTTTTGTTACATGCGTTATATACAACAAACAGAAAAAACTGGAAGCGATTGTTAAATAATTGTGAAACAAGTAGCATTTTGAATGCATTAATGTATCGAAAAAACACAAACTGAGAAAAACCACTTCAAAGTTTTTAATTCTGAAAAAATAATCATAATATACTTAAATAAACAAAAGTTATTACTTAAAGACATTAGTTATATATTTTCTTTAAAATAATTGCATTTTCGTATATTTTCACTCTCTCTCTCTCTCTCTCTCTACCCATCCATTTTTATAAATGATCAATTTTTCGGGAGTATTAATTGCACAAAAAAAAATGCTTAAAAAACTTTTTTTCGTCATGACGGAAATTTTAGTTTTTCTCTCACATAATATTGAAGTATTATATTTGTATGAAAAATGTATGAAGAATTAAAACTGAAATTATGAAATTATTAATATAAAATGCCGTAATTCAAAAATTTTACGCATACACATTTTACAAAGAAAAAAAATACATTCTTGTAGTGCTTCAGTAATATATCCTGCTTTATATAATACACCTTCTTTTTTATAGTTATTATTTCTCTTTTTTAAATAGATTTTTTTTTTATCAAAACGCTTTTTTTTAGCTTTTCTTTCTAAAACGGGACGTGATCGAATTGCCTACTTGTTAATTTGCATTTTTCAAATGAAGTTTTATCCAACTCCTAACTTTCCGACATGCAAAAGTGATATATAAATCAAAAGATAATAATGCAAGGAATAAGATTAATTAAAAATTTTAAAAAAAACGATAGTTCTATCATTTAGGGGGTATCAAGTCCTAATTGAGGTTCAAAATTACAACGTTTCCCGCTAGTAATCCTTACGTGCATCGAAGTACGAAAATGAAAATCAAATAAAATTAGATTTTGTTATGTTTAGATATATATCATACACAGTGGCGTAACGGAAAATATTAGAGAACCACTGCAATGTCAGATTTTGGGCCCAAAGAGAAAGAGGACTGCAAAACTATAACTTTTACCCACATCAAGAATCTCGCTCTCCTCCGCCCCCCCCCCGTGATGCAGGGTTTGTGAGGTGTGCGTTACGCCACACGTTTTTCTGAGTCTTGAAGTTGTGAACACACTCCTGTGATTTCAAAGCCCCTCAATTTACTTAAATTTTAAAATGACTTTAGAAGGCACTAGAAGTTTATAAAATAAATAATAGTTGTTCTAGATTTTCAAATAATGTTTCCCAGAGTGTTGATTTTCAATACATCATTTTGGTTTAATTTTTTTTTATCTCAAAGGTGTTTGAGCATGTAAGAAACTGCGAGTGTTTGACTATTTAAGAAAGATTGGCCATTAAAGGACTTTATAAATGTGAAAAGTTCGTTCAATGCATTATATTTACGAAATTTGTAGAACATATATATTTTTACTAGTAAACTGTTCAAATTTTTAAAGTGTCCATTGTTTTCTAAACATTAACACACACGTCTCTGTGTGTGTATTGAAAAACCTGTAACATTCTGTTTGTATTTCTGTGATTTTGCATGCAAATTCGAACAATTTGTTGTTGAAAGAATTGATATATCTTAATCTATATTCTCATTACAAAAATTTACATTCGTTCTGACTGACTTAATATGACGATTTTGAGTTTGTTGCTTATTCCACCTGATCGACAGTAACATCAGATCAAGATCCACGAAATTCATCGCGGCTAAGGGCTAGAAATTTGTCGTTTGCCTAAGTTTTGAGCCCCCAAGAAGGTGACAGTGCGATTTTGCTCGGTACAACACGATAGATGGCAATACCATTCGGACCCACTGATTTAACGAGCACGTTCTCCGTATATACTCGGCGGGATTTGGTGTCATCGGGCTCGAACCCAGTCTTCTGGTCTGAGTCCAATGCTCTAACCACTAGGCTACTTACGGCCTCCGATTTTGAGTTTAAATTAAGCAACAAGGTATAAGTTGTGAACTTTGTCCCCTGTCTGTACATTTAAACACTGAACCTTCCCGATTCGAAAGCTGAATTGTTTATCGCTCATCTAGTTATTTAAGTTGCCACTCACAGATTATAAATGCCTTCTTGATAACTTCAAAGAATTGATTCTAAGTTGAATGCATTAGAAACACTTAGCCAATGCTTTTAAATGAAGTCCCTGTGATATTTTAATTCTCTCTGTCAACTAATTTGTAAGATGCTTCTAGATCTTAAGGATTACTTGCAAATGACGATTGTACAATCAGAAAGCCGTTGCCTCTATAATTTGTGGAGTAGTTGGTAAATAGTTTGAGTGGTGTTTAAAACTGGAGGTGTTTTGAGGAAAATAGGTAAAGCGTTCAGGTATTGTGCAGCCATTATAAATTCGAATTGTAAATTTATGCGAGTATTCTAATACACTTATAATTTTATTACTATACAGTTTTGGTTAATATTTCAGCAATTTTTTTACTGCATATATGTACCGAATGATTGATCTTGCAGAGTATTTTAGGAAGCTACATTTTTATTGAAAAAATATCTTAGTTTGAAAATGAATACTATATGTTGAATAGTTAAATTCCTTTGAATGAAACAATGGAATCCTAAATTATTCTTGATTGAAATATTTGCATAACAACCAGAAAAATACCTAAGAGGTCATTAAATAACTGCAACGAAGACCCTTATTTAAATAATTTTAATATAATGATTTGCTCATTCTACTTAATGAAAAATAAACCAAAAATTATAAATAGTATCCTGTCCCAAGCTTGCACAAATTAATGTGCTCGTACAGAGCACACAAAACATACAATCATTTTGTACGAAAAATTTGAAAAAACGAATAACTTTGCACGCTTTAAAACTTGCTGAATAAGCTCCACTAACAATTAAATTATATTCTATTGTAATAACTATTCGTTACAAATAATAATTAAAAAACGTTTTGAATCATTGCCTCAAAATCCTCTATTTTAATAAGGATTTTTTATTTCGAGAATTGAATAATGACATCAAAATTCAAATGATTCCCTTCCTCTTCTTGAACTACTCCTTTAAAAGCATTTTCCCAAGAAAGTATCCAAAAGCAAATCACCAGGCAAAAAAATTACAAACGCATCAGGTAAGGATCCAATGGGTAAACCCGACAGCCTTATCTGCAGCATTAGCCTTACAACAATAGAAGAGATAACTTAGAAGCGACTTATCACCTGCCGATTGACAGGAGTGGGTTCCTCCTGCTTGGGATACCTCCTGCGTGGGCCAAAGGGAACACAAAAGTATCCCAGGGCACCATTTTCCTTACGGGATGCTGCATACGGCAAACATGCGGGATGTTAAACCAATGGTGTTAGTAAAAAATAAGCAATACAAAATCAAAAAATAGACAAAAAAATTAAGTAGAAATTAAACGAATTTAATAGAATACGAAACGAAAGCCAAATATGTTATTAAAAATGGAAACATATTATCGTAAAACAAATTTTTCTATAATTTTAAACACGATTAATTATAAAATTTAATCTTTATTCTAGATCGTTAAAAATAAAAAGGAGGAAATTTGTGACAAAAAAAGGGTCGAAAGTAGATAAGGATTACTAGGGTACCCTCGGTCATGACACCTGTGTTTGGAAAAGACAGTAAACCCCTTGGGAAAAGGAAAAGTTCACCAGGGCACCTCTGGATCGTGACACCCGTACTTCTCTAAAGAAGATGAGCCCTCTGAGAAGATTTTCCATCTTGACCTATCTACGCAGAAAATGCGTTGTATGGTATAGATATAATTTCGAGAAAAGTCAGTAAAAAAATTTTTTTTTAATTTATATTTGGCCACAAATGGGTTAAAATTCGAAAACATTTGGAAACACATAACTTTGGTTCGATGGTTTAGACTCAAAATAATTATTTTTCTACAATATAAATAATCAAAAGAGATCATTACAGATTAGTAAATACTATGTAAGTAATGAACAGTAAATTACTACATTTCGTAACCCAACTTTTTCTTCCATCAACGTCTAATCAAATATTATTTTTTTCCTTTTTCCGTTTTACTAAACACCCTACAATTTTGGCAGTAAGTTTTTTTTAAACTTATTCTCAAAAGCCTGTGTGCCTGTTTCCTTTTAACAAAAACTTCTTTGACTTCTTAACGTAAGAAAACACAAATATCTTAATTTTATTTCCCTTTTGGCAATACTTAAGGTATCTGACTACTTGCGACAACTTGTTTCTTAAAAAATGGATACTTGCGGATTTTTTTTGCTGTTTTTAGATTTGTTTAGTACAGTTTAAAAGAAATATTCTAAAATTAAGAAGAGAAAAATAAATTATTATTACTAAGGTGGGAAAAAATGGGTAACAGTTTTAAAAAAATAACATAAACGCGGCCCATTCTGTACCATAAGTTTATGAACAAATTTCCAATTTTTCAATTCTGATGTGTTGCTATGTTATTCATTTTTAAAATGGCCTTTGGGATAAGATATATTCTAATTTTTGCAAAAAACAGAGAATTTTATCTATTTACTATATGAAATCACTTAAAAAACAGTGATTATATTAAAATAAGGGACTGTAAATTTTGTAATAAAGCAGTGATTGATAAATCTGAAGGTTAAAATATTTCTACTATTATACAGAACATACACAAAAAACTTCAGTTAATTATTTTCAAAACGTTTTGAGCAATCGCTGGCCCCGTTTGCGCATTTTCAAAAACAAACATTTCGAGTAAAACGCGTTTTAAAGTATGCCATATCTTACGTAAAGTACTGACACTTGCTTCTGCTAAAACACTTGTCACTTTTGTTATAGTGAATGGAAAATAATAAACTCGTTATTTTTTATAAAGCTAATAAGATGGCCTATAAAAAAATTCATAAGAAAAAATTTGTCAATTTTTGGAAAAATTCACAATTTTAGGGTAGTCGGATACCTTAAAATGAAAAATACTTTTAATTTTAATTTTCCTTTTATCTAAAAATACCATAGAGCATCTTTTCCGCTAAGATAGGGTTTGAAATTTTGAAATTTTTTTTTTCCATCTACCTAAATGTGTGTGTTTACGTAAATATACTTTAAACGTTGTGGAACAGATTGTAGAATACTTGTACTTGTAAATTAATGTATTTAACAAATATTAATTTTATTGTGTGTGTGAGTACATTAAAATTATAGGGATCTCAGGCGTGTCAACTTTGCCTTGACGGCTAAAACATAAACAATTTTAGAATAGATGCATTTTTTTGAAATTAAAATTAAATAATTTGAACCGTTTATAATTTGTTTATAAAGGAATGAAGATTCAAAAAAGTTTAAAATGTTTAAACTATAATCATAATTTTAAAAATTATGAAAATAAGAAACATTTCTGCAATAAATGTCAATTTAGTTTTAGGTTGCGCATGATATTTTCAAAAACAGTAGCTCTAATTACTAGAAATAAATTGAATTATAAAGTTAAATGTGTGCATACTTGTTATACTATATCCATTTTTATATAAATAGAATAATATTGAATAATTGAATATTATTGAATATAATTATATTATTGAAATAATTGAACATAGAATTTATAAAAAAACAAATTATATTATTATGTTTTTAAATTTCAATATTTTTTTTAATATTTTGAAATACAAAAGATATATTATACTAAATTAAGAAGTGTTTCAAGAGAGTATGGTACATTTTATACTTCTATAAAGCTTTATACACATCAAAGGCTGCTATTTCGCAAAATAGCATGCGCAGCTTAAAAATTACTTAATACAGTCAAATCTCGATAATTCAAACCGTCGATAATACGAACCTCTCGATAATTCAAACCTTCGATAATACGAACCTCTCGATAATTCGAAGTGTATGGCTCAGTCCCTTGAAAAACTCTTGATATTTCGAACTAAAACAATACGTTTTGGTACACTCAATATTTCGAAGTAAAATCTGTGGCTGACCAGACTACAGCATGCGATAGTTCGAAGCTATCTTATAAAACTCTCGACAATTCGAACACTCACTTTCATGCGCAGTCCTGTGATAAAAAGGTTAAAGATTACAAGTTTTGCGTTGTGTTGTCTCTGTGTGTCTTCCCTGAAGCGTAGTCTCTTTGATGACCATTTGTCTGCTACCCTTTCTTAGTGTTTTATGTCCCTCAGGTGGAAAGGCACTTTTATTGTTTTCATTATTTTAAGTGGACAATAGACCAACCGCACCTGTTGTCAGCCAGCCATATCTTTCATTTAACACGTGTCCTTGCTACACATGTGTTCAAAAAGGATGGTCCGCTATTGTGAAGAAATGCATGGGATTGTGTATGAATGTATTGATTGTATTCTTTTTAGAGATGATTTTTAAATTCTGTAAAATATTTATATAGTATAATATATATTTTTTGAAATACATTACAACAATTTTTCACATGTGTACAATTGTTGTTTTATTTCATAATTTCAAATTTAAATGTGTTTGAAAAAAATTTCTCTTAGTGTATTTTATTTTATTTTTGGAATGTTTTCCTACTTTTTTTATAATTTGAACTCTTGATAATTCGAAGTTTTTTCTTGATCCCTCCAACTTCGAATTATCGAGAGTCTACTGTATTAATAATAGAAATGCCTCTTATTTTCATATGCTTATAATTTTTTAAATTCTTAAATTTTAAACATTTTATACCCTTTTGAAACATCATTCCTTTTTAAACAATGCGTAAAATATTCGAATTACTTAATTTTAATTCCAATGAATTAAATCTATTTGAAAACTGCTAATATTTTCAGCCCTCTAGACAAAATTAACACATCTGAGACACTTATGCAATTCTTTAAATCTTAAGAAAACCGAGAGGATGAACCTACCTCAACTCGTTTTTTTTCCAAAACTACAAAATACTTTTAAAAATGCCCTTTTCATTAGATTGAAATTAAAATTCATGTTTCCAATTTTTAATTATTTATTGATTGTTAAATTTCGAAATTTTGACAACATGTATGATGATTTAAGAAGAATATTTTTAAATTAATAAGTACAATTAAACCTCGTTGTTTTATAACATTTTGAAACAAATTGTACTTAATTTACAATGTATGATATTGTTACGTAGAACAGGGTTCGAGGATTTTAAACTTTTAGTTTCAAAAACCAAAACAGTTCTTTAAGTGTGATGAAAATTTTTTGTGTAAAAGCAATCCTTAGAATTACAGGATACAGCAGAAAAGTTCGCAAAATGAATCCCAGAATATCTTCACACCTTCCACAGCGCTTAGACACAACTACCAATGTATAAAAATACAAATACGTAATGATTAATATTATTCGCAAGTCCTCACTCAATCGGATCATCTTCTCCCTGGTTGACTATTCAATGGTTAAAATAATACTGACTCAGTTTTAGCAAGTGACTCCTATTTATAGCCCGATCGGATCTTTCTCTAAAGTCCGCTTGATATCAATGAATTTCTACAACATTTTCTGTAAGCATCCATATGATCTCCATTTCACCAAAAATGGTTGCCAACATGATCACCAAAAATGATGCCAACTTGGTTTTATCGCCAACATTTCTCCAAGTTTTAACTGAAAATGTATAAGTACCATAATGTAAGAAAAGGTGTCACTTGCGGATATTACAAATTTAACATAATATAAATACAATAGAAAGTAATATTAAAGTATTACATATTCAGATATAAATCATTTACACTATTTTCAACATTTATTACTCAAAATTTGTAACAATATTTTAAATAAATGAGAAATATTAGGAATATTTTAAGTAGAGTACGTGAAAACATCCAATAAAAATAATCTTAATGCGAAACAAAGACTATTGAAATACAAAGCATTTTAAATAATATTACATGTTGAGTTATATAATTAAAGATCTTAGCCTGCATATTGATTACCACCACAACGATTATGAAGTTCTTTCAGCAGAAAATTGCATCGGTATTTACCTGTGGAACCAATCTAATATATGCAACCCATCCTTTCTACCCTGTAAATCTTGCGCATGAAAACTCAGCAACTCATCATAATCAAACTTCTGGAAATAAAAATTCCCTCTCCAAGGTCTTTGTGGTAATGTAATTAGGCGAATAAAATTAATAAATATTTCGCGCAAAGTTTGCTTTGCTTTGTTTTAGTCCCCGCAAGGGAGAAACCGAATGCGTTCATTTATGCTTGCCCAAGCATGCACGATGACGTCAGATTTACCCAATGACGTTCATTTGTTAAGAATAAAATAGCACCACTTGGTGTCGAATTGCATTAATATGGGTAGGTGCTCAAAGGCGAGGCAGAAGGAAGGCGTTATTTGTGGACTCATATAATTTTTGAAAGGAAAGCTTAATGATATGGGCTGCTTTGTTTTAAAATGTTTAGCAAATAGATTCTCGAACTAAGCAGAGTCATGATAATAATAAAAATCAGACGTAATGTGGTATACTAAAAAAAATTATTGCGTACCCCTTCCAAGGATTTAAAAAAAAAACTTTAATATTTGTTATTATAATATTTTTTACTGATGAAATATAGCTTAGAACTATGAAAAACACATTTAATATTTTATTTGTTGTACAAAAAAATTAGGTTGGAAAACATAGTGAGAAAATAGTATATAAATTGATTATAATAATGCTGGTAACCCAAATGTATATATATATATATATATAAGCAAAAGTATCACTTTTCTGTAAATTTGGTGTTGGTCAAAACATCAATTTTTAGTGGTGGTACTATTTTTCTGACGATAATCAAATTATTAATGTTTTTATAAAGTTCGTAAAAGAATATTGAAAAATCATAGAAAAACTATTACAAGACATGATATATATTTTTGTTGCTACAAACATATCAACGTTATAATCATGAAAAAGTATTAGAATTTTTTTAAACCTATATATAAAGTTACTTATATAATTTAAACTAATTTGATTTACAACTTTTTCTGTTATTTTCATTGTTGATGTTAATACATTGAAACAAATTCATTTTGAGATAAATTAAAATTACATTTTTAACTGCAGTTTTCAATATTAAAGGCAACGAGATACATTTAAAATGCCCTTGATTTATAAGTAATACCCTCTTCGTTTTCTAAAACATCTTTTTTCATCTTGCAGCTCTTGCCTCTTTATTTTGTTAAATGTCGTTCTGTATCGTTAACTCTAATATTGTCAAGAGGTTTATATGACTTTAAAGTAAAATATTCAGCAGTTATATTAAGTTTATTTTTAAAAATAGCAACACAATCCTTGTGCTCGTCCTTGAACTGTATGGTAGCATCCAATGCATTAGATTTTAAAGCTTTGAGGCACACGAAAACTTCTTTTGGTACTGAAATAAAGTAAGTAAAAATAGAGTATTCGATGAATTTTAAAAATCTCTATGTAATAACTCATATAAAACAATAAACCTAAATAATTCATTGGCTTGGAATAAGTTTCTTACTCTAAATAATAACCTCGGAAAAAACGCCAAGCAATAATTTTATTTTTTATTTGTTTTCTAAGCCCAAATTTTTTCATATACAATTTATATGTATTACGATTGATGTGTTCGAATGTGGCCACGGTAGCCAAGTGGTCCAGGCATCGGATCGTGGCTATCGTGTCATTAGTTCGATCCCAGTACCATATGTAGGTGAGAGATGCACGTTAAATCTGTCGAGAGCTCAAACGTCCTCCTGTTGGTGTGGTAGTTAGGAGAGGGGGTGTCAGCTCAGGTGTCATCCGCGTCACTTGGCCATGGTTCAAAATTACGCGGACTGTCCCAAAAGCCCTCCCTCAGTGGGACGTTAATATTCACTCACTCATTCATGTGTTCGAATAGACCATAGGTTCTCAACGTGGGCGATAATGCCCCCTTGTGGGCGTTGGAGGCTTTCAGGGGGTGTAGTAAAAGACCCAGAAAAAATTAGGGACGTTGAAATGTCACAAAGGGGCTTGCGCAGATTAATCAAACATAGTCTCAAAAAGACTACAAAAACACGTTGATGATATGCTAACAAAAGTAAACTGTGTAATACTGGTTTACCTCATGTTGATTGTATGTACTTAAATCCTTTCTATCACTTGTGCGAAATTCACATATTTCGATAGTTTGGAAAGTGAATGAAAAACAGAGATTACATTACATTCAGACCTACATTAAAGTTAATGATATAGTAAATTTTAAATTTTAGATATTATATGGAAACTTTCCACATGTCGTCCAATCTCACATGAAATATCTCATATATATAATACAGTTAAAGAAGGAGGGTGGTATCAAAATATTCACTAAAAAAAGGGGTGCCAGTTCAAAAAAGGTTGGGAATCTTTGGAATAAATGTACACTGCTGTTTGTAAAAAGTGCAACACCATAAAGGAATCATAATAATGAATTGCAGTAAATATCAATTGAAGGATGTTACGTAGAATAGTAAAGTTTCAGAGCCACCGCGCATGCGTGGCTTGCTCTCTGAATTTATTCTGAAAGCGTATAAATAGAGGGCTGTAGTAGGACGTTGAAAATTGCTAATGATTGTTTGTTAGTGGTGAACGCTTAGAGATACCTAAGCATGCCTATGCGACGAAATAAGGAGAAATTACAATAACTTACGAAGTTTAAACGGAAGAGGGTTATCGGTCATCGAGAAGTAGGATTTTTCTTTCGCGCAATAGGAGCTCGTGTGCAGCAGAACAGTTCCACAGGATGAGAGTTTCGATGCAGTGGCCTGACGAGCACCAAACAACTCGAAAAACGGGCAGTCGACGACGGAAGGTGACGTCAGCGTGCCACGATCGACACCTGCTCCGAGTAGCGGTGAATGACAGTACAGCTTCCTCCAGGCAGCTGGAACCACGCTGGTCTACTGCTACAGGTGTACTATTGTCGTCTTCATCAATTCGCCGACGTAAGCTGCCACGTGGATTGCGTGCAAGGGAACCTTCATGTTAGATGCTATGCCGATAAACGCTGCCTTCCAGAGTGCGTTATCGAACAATATAGTGTGGCCTAACACACGGAGTTATAGTTTGGGGTGCGATTTCGTATCATAGACGATTCAATTTGTTACAAATTGAGGGTACGCTCAGTAGCAACAGGTACATCCATGAAGTGCTACAGCCCGAAGTTGCTCCCTTTCTTCAATGCACCTTTGGAACTATCTTTAGCTATATATATCTTTCAGCAATCCCACATGTTGCAAAGACAGTTCGAGACTTCTGTTCAGCCCAACACATGCAACTTCTTCCTTGGCCTGCTTATTTGCCCTATTTGTCGCCTACTGAGCACGTGTGGGATTTGGTTGGTCGGTGTCTCGCTCGTGATCCGCGTCTTGCAGCTTCAAAAGACGAACTTTTGCTGCGCATACAATCAATATGGAATTCTCTTCCATATTCAGACATTCAAAATCTGTTTGACTCCATGCCACGTCCTATAACAGTGCATAGTAGCACTTGGTGGCTACACCAAATACTGATTTCGGAAACTTAATATTATTTTTTTTTTGCTTTGAAAATTTCGTCATTTATTTATACTAATACAAGTCATTTGTGTAAAAATTTGATTTAATTCTGATGATTCCTTCATGGTGTTGCATTTTTTACAAACAGCAGTTTTAAAAGGAAAGTTTACGGATCTCACATAAATTAGGTGAGTAATGCCACAGTTTGTAATATCTATATTGTATTCATTTTTTTAATATGCTTCTCCAAGTCGTACTTTGCGTAATCAGACAAAATAATTTTCTCGTTTCTCAATACAATCAACCAAACACAGTCCGTTGTGTTAAAATGAAACCCAAGAATCTATCTCTTCTTGGTACAGCAGACACCGCCATGTTCATCGGTCTAAAATCAAAGGAATTCGATTTCGTTAACGCCAAATTCATTTCAGTGATTGGTGCCCTCAAAACAAGGACTCTCCTGACCCCTTACCGTTTTGGTCGAAGGTCAACCACCTTCTCTCTAACAAATAATAAATCCCCCCCCCCGAGGATGCGAACAATTGCGCCAACTATCACATAAGATACCGCCAAAAGTATCCAGACACTACATAGTCCAAATCACACCTGCTGGCTGGTGACACTGGAAGAAGAGGTTGACTATAACAAATGAAAAACACCAAATCTGGCAAGTAAAAAAAATGCACGTGAAACATTTATTTTTGTTTTCTTTAATTCTGTAAGTTCATTTAACATGCGTTAATAAAACAAAATTTTCTATAATATTTGTAAAAATCTTAATCACGTTTACTCCATTAGCATTGTTTTGAATAAGTTTATAACAATTAGAATTATTTTTTACAATACATGTCGTTTTTGCATGTTATCTTAAGCTATAATGAAGCATAAAATAGAATTTTGAAGCACACTTAAAAGTTTATCAATATTAAAATTTATTATTCTTTTTAAAACTTGTAATTACTTTAAAATATTTTCATGTACATTTAAAAAATACGTTACTAAGTAAGATGCAAAATTGAATTCACAAATATATTGTGTTCAATAAGCATAACTTTTAAAGAGAAAGTGATCGATTTAAAACTTTTATTTAAAACACTTATAATTATTCTTTATTTTGAAATTCAGCCGTGTATTTACACTGAAAGATTGCGTTTAGAAGCTGTCCTTTTTAGGACTTTTGACCTTTATTTTTGCCGCATTAAATAAACTAGATTTTGTTTTAGTGACATTTTTTAAGCAAACGGTTGTCACAAGAAATTGGAAAGTCATTATTAATAATCAATTTTATAATGAGGCAGTCCTGTGATTAATTAAAACTGTTTTATTATACATCTTGAACACATAAAGAAAGACAAGGACGACACAATACACACACACAAACCAAGCTGCCACCGGATACATGTTGAAGCAGACAAATACAAAAGCGAAAGAGGGCGGGTCTCCCGGAATCTCAGTTTTTATAGGCGGCTCAAATCACATGATCTGAGTGGGTGGATAGGTGTAGTTTAAAATATTCTCGTTAGGCGGCTGGTTAATTTATTACTAATACGTTGGTCCTGAAGGGATGGACCATAGTTAATTAAAAGTTATTAATAATAATTAATGGGGATTATTATATATATATATATATATATTACATATATATATTACATATATATATAAGCTACTGAAGAACCAGTATCATGTATTTCTCCTCATACGTGGGAGTGATATCAATATTAATTTCGATAAAGATGAAAGATTGAGATAGTACAACTTTTTACAATCAGAGCTTAATTTAGATTTCGTTTCTGGTAGAGCATTAGGAACATCTGGAATCTCCAGCTAGTGCTTTATCTGATAACGCAAACTAAATTATTTATAAAATAAACATCTTAAGAGCTTTCTTAAGCAGTCTAAAAAAACTTTTACTTGTTTTAAAGAAAGCTTAAATCAACACAAATATTTCACCATTAACTGCTCTTGAATATTAAATATATTACTTGAATCAACTTGATATATATTTAATTAGCGATTAATCAAATTACGTTGACCTTATTAAGTGCAAAAATCTCAATTTTTCTCATTTTCTAATGCAGGGCAGAGATAACAGTTTGACAGTTTTATTAACTGTTACGAATTTACGTTCTCATAATAATATTATTTTCAACATCTAATTAACTTTCGATCAAAGTGTCAAACAATAAATGAACAAAACTATTTCTGAACATTTTTATATGATGGATGCAAATTTAATTTTACTCACGAAAACAGAAAGATTTCTCTTATTTCAAAAATAATTACCAACGGTAGGCATAATTCATGTGACGTCATAATCACATGATTAAAGCAGACGTGTATTTCCATCTACGAAGTGTATGAGTTAAGGTTGATGCCCTTCGTTGTTGCCAATTTTTTTCTCCTTGCAGAAACTTTATCTTAAAAAGTGTACATATTTATCAACAGTAATAACACACGTAGGTGTACAAAATGCATTTTATTTGAAAGTACAATCATAAAAAAAGACTTTTTTGAAGGGATAACTTCTTTAGATGCGTTTTGCTGAAGTGTGAGTCAAAATTAAGCATCAGGTTTGGCTGCGTTACACTCATTCGGATTTATCTGGTTCCAATGGACAATCGTGCTCGTGTCGGCTATGCGTGCTTTGTTTTGAATTGAAATTTTTTTAGGTACGGTTGTTTTTTTTAGTAAGAACTACATTCACAAGAAGTTCCCCAAGAAGTTTAAATTCTATATTTAAATAATACTTCCATGCAGCCTACTTCCACTCAATTCCAGCGAGTGACCTAGAGAAGAGGATTGGAAGTGAAGAAAAATATTCTTATGTAGGAGATCGAAGATAAGAAGAAACGAAACATGTGGAATCTATTTTTGATTCAGCAGAAGCACATTTAAGCATAATAATGTGCCAAAATTGGCCAGAAAAATGTCAATATTTTGATTTATACTATTGACGACTACTAAGAGATCATGAGAAAGAGAAAGCATTAATTGTGAAAAGGTAAGAGTCCTCTCCATTCATTTGCTGAGAGAATTTTAAGAAAAGTAAACGGCTCTCCGGGCATAAAGTTCCTTAGCTTTACTTAATACACGTCATTGTACAAGTTTTATAAATAGTACTTCAGCATTATCTCAATGGTATTGGCAACATTATATTAAAGGAATCAAATGGTCTTCAATAAAACGTATACGACACATACGAAATCAGGGTTGCCACCTTGGCGAGTTATTTTGAAAGTTGACAATGATGATATAGTGTGTAATTCACAAATAAATATTTTTAAATAATTAGATTTATTTGCATTTAAATCGAAAAAAAATGTTCTAAAATGCATAATTATTTAATCATTGTCCTTTACATAAAATGGATTAAATAATTAAATCCACCGATGAATGGGCACAGAAAAGAAAACTACTTAACGCCCACGTGCGAAACTGTCGTAGAAAGAAACAAAGTACATCCAAACAATTGGATTCTCTTGCCCAAAATAAATCAGGGGTTTTCACTTTTATCGTGTGGTTGTAAGCACACACACACATTTTTTTTTTACTGTTAAAAATTTTTGAAAAATTTTCTTATCACATTTGAACATTTCCTTATTATGAAAATTGAAATTTTACCCAAGTGTTACAAATAGAACAATAGTTTAATGTCTGTTTTGAATTCAATGGGGAACACCTGTTTGTCTCTATCATGTGACCGTCATGAGTTGAACCCATTGAAATCATCAACGAAGTTCAAAATTTCTTAATTGCAAAAATTGGGCTTACAATTATTATTCAGAGAAAATTTTTTGTTTGATTGAATAAAGTTTCCTAATTAATAAATTAGTTTAATTTGAATTGAGTTAAATCAATTTTTTTTTGAAAATTTGAACAAGTATGTATTATATTGTTTAAAAAACTAAGGTTGAATAAACTTGATTTTTTACATTTAGAGTTTATTTACTTAACAAAAATAGGAAATTTCCTTTAAATCACTTAATTTAACGAATAATTTGTTTTACATTTACAAATATTTAATTTTCAACAAATCTAATTGCATTGTGTGCTTTTTTTGAAAATCAGTAATTTAGTTTTCTTGCGCAAACAATTTCTTCGACTTGCGTATTATAATCAACAACTCACAATTTACTTTTTACCATTCTTTTTTTTTTACATCTATATCTCTTTAAAAGACTTTAGAATTTTCTTACGCAGGAGGATGATTTGAAATGATGAAGAATGGCTACAATTATTGTATTTAAGTTAAATACAGTATCAACTCTCTCTCTCTATTAAAGAAATCCGAGGTCAAGGTGTATATAAGTCCAGTGAACTTCCTGTAAGCATATAAATGATAATTTTATTTTTATATTAGAAATTTTAACCAATTTTACATGGAATCTTACAAAATAATAATTCTATATTCATAGAAAACTGATAAAATGTATTTATCAGAGTAAGAAACATTTCCCATTGAAATTACATTGAACATAAAATTATTAATTGAATAGGAATTAAAATTTTAAAAAAATAATAGAAAAAGAAATTTAATTGTAGAGTAAATTTTAGCAGCCGTAAATAAAACAATCTGAAAAAAAAATTCTTTTTTTAAATCTGAGAACGAGACTACAGCTCGTATGATTATGATGCTATTAAAATGACATCACGTATTATAATAAAGAACAAGATGTTGAGAGTTTATTTTACTTGGGAATTTATCGTTTGGCGATAGAAAATGAAATTTTTTTTTATTCATATCTATAATTGCCGTTGTACTTGGAATTAAAAAATCATAAAAAAGATATGTTTAAATATTTTTTCCCTACATATCTTTTTTAGTTGATAAAAATACGGAAAAATAATTGTCTTACTGTGAAAAAAGCTGTTTCCACAGAATCAGGTGATACGAATAATAATATCTATTTTTTGAATACTCCATATTAAAGCTGTTTTGTTCTTGAGTAGATATTAAAAGTGGATTATTTTTCTATAATTTATTATTTTTTATGAAATGAGAATGCTAATAAGAGGGGGGAAACATAATTTATCTTTAAAAAAAAGGAAATTTGATGAAAAAAATATGTTTTAGATCTCACATAAATAAATGCATGTTTAAAAATATTCTGAGAGAAAAAAAACAAGAGAAGTAGGCAGTAAAGATTGTTATCCGAAAAAATTATATTTATATTGTGAGAATTATATAAAAAAAAACGTGCAAAAAAAGGCTTTTTTTATTTCAAGCAAAAATTTTAATTTGCAAAACTTCTCGCTCAGAAACACCTAAATACCTTTTAAGTGGCGCGTTTTATCCTGAGGACAGAGCTCTGGACCTTTGGGTCCGAAACTGAGTAATTTAACCACTACACCAAAATGATCACCGTGGTGCGGAGGTTGAAACTGGCTTATATAGACTATATCGCTACACACTCCCGTCCCAGAGAACTGGTTAGGTAAACGAAAGATGTAGTTGTTAAAAGGAGTGGTCAGTTTCTTGTGTGTTGGATGAGTTGCGTCATGTTTATCTGACAAATTTTTTTTTGGTTGCTCTCTTTTTTTGCGGGTAGATGGCGCCACGACAGATCAGTGGAGGTTTCGCTTTTCTTAGTTAAGCTAGGGTCACCAAATGAAGTGGCGCGTTTTATCCTGAGGACCTAACACAGGACCTTTGGTCTAAACCGAGTAACTTAACCACTACACCAAAATGATCACCATGGTGCGGAGGTTGTTACTGGCTTATATAGACTTTTTCGCTACACTTTTCTTACAAAAAAAAAAACCAATTTTTTTTTAATTTATAAATTTTAGAAACAAAATATGATAAGCTTAATAATAAAGTATTCTATTTTTTTTCTAGACGATAGTAATCGGTAATTGTTTGTATAAAAGACGATGTAAATCTCTTAACCATTCATAAAGCTTAAAAAGCATGTTTATAAGTCTAAATAATATCATCCAAATTTTTTATTTTTTTGAGAAAGTATGCAAATATTTTAAAAAGAAGTTAAACCGTATGTACATTATTTTCGTCTGCATAACCACGTTATATACTAATGTGTGTATGTGTTTCTATTAAAACTATCACTGAGTCAGTTTCCTCTCTGAAAGACACACAGTGGGGGAGAATACGCTCAAAACATGCCAAAAATGTAAGTAATATGAAGTGATTTCAAGTATTTCATATTCTACTTATTTAAAATACTAACCAAAGTACTATTTGACAGTGTTTAAATGCTCCATAACAAACCCAGTTTTTTATTTCAGTGGAAAATACTTAAGTCTTGCTGACTCTCTGAGAGCTATTCATTATTAATGATTTACGGGCATTTTTAAAGTAGTTCTCGCAAAATGAAATTGTTCTTGTGTGT
>BMAO01000435.1:0-85756 GCA_019973975.1 Trichonephila clavata | reverse complement strand
CAGAACAAGAAAAATGTAATGTTGACATCCTTACACTTGACATCTTCTCTCTGCTACTATCTTTCCTATTTTTGGAAAAATTTTGATTACTTTATTAAATATTATTGTGTGCCGATATACCGGCCGGGCCACAAAAATGTCCATTATGGCACCCTTGGTTTATATATACAGTAAAATCCTCTCTTGCATCATTAAAACCCACACTGACTCACTTGTCATTTCGAATTACCCCTGTTCGGTAAAATATACACTATGACAAGTATTTCATAGAAGAAGCATTAATAAGAGTTTCAATATTCTATCTGTAATGGTATCTGTGAAAAAATTTGGCATGGTTTGGAAGATTGAAGGGGGCAGGCCTGTGTCCCTGTCGCTTGAACGCTGTCCAAAATTGCAAGATCCGTCGCCAAAACCCTTGTGTTACTTCAGAGGTCTGAGTAAATTAAAATCAATCGATATGAAAAAGATTTGAAGTAATTCATAGAAATATCATACATTATTTTCTATTTTATAAAAATGTACCCTTTTTGAGATTTGCATATATATGCTGCTTTCTAATCAGAAAATAAAATTCGAATATTGCATATTTGTAAATAATAATAGTCTTTCGAAAGTATTTATAAATCTATGATTTCTTAGTGTATTCCTTAAACTTCAAATATCGTAAAATCCACACATGGATGTGATTCAACATGAAATTTAAAAATATTTCATTTCTATAATCTATAAATTAAAAAAAAATTACGAGAAATAAATCTTAAAATAAATATATATATATATATATATTCAAGCATTCCTTTCTAGATTTCCGCTTTTAAAATTCAAATTTCAGGAAATTGTTATACAGCAGAATGTTTCAGAAAACTTGTCACAATTTATCTGATAAAAATAGAATAAATTTCATGAGAGTATTAAATATATTCAACAAAATTAGAATATATAGGATCTTTTCACTCATCTTTATGGATCTTTTAAAAAGGCCTTTATGTTTTCACAAATCAGAATTTCTTAAAATTCTCTTAATTTCAGACAAAAAAAAATATTTGAAAGTGCAAATTTTCTATCTACTTATCGTGGATAGATTATTGGTTTTTTCAATAGTTGTAATTTGTTCGGTAGTTTCTGGCGTAAATTCACAATTAATTTTTTTCAGAATTCCTTAAGTCTAAGTGAAGCAAGTATATAAAATAAAATAACATATTCTGTCAAAATTCCATAACTAACCTCTTAAGCAATAGGCTGTAATGAAGAAGTTTAAAAAAATCGTACTTACTTAATTTAAAGAGGAAAATGAAACTTATAAACCATTTTAATGTTAAATTTTCCTTATTAATCAAATTTGTTTTACATTTGCTATAAAATAAAAACAATACTGAACCAAAAATATCACTTCATATGGTCTTACCAGCATTTAAAAAAAAGATGCTTAAATAATTTCAATAAATGTGTTAAAATAATGAGCAAAATTTTTGAACGTAATATTCCCTCTGTCTTCTTTCAAATTATTCGCTAATTAAAACTTAATTATTAACATTCTAAAAAGCAATTTAAAAGCCATTTTATCCTTAATCGTATATGTGATTTTAATAGTCAAACATACTTTCTTTTAACCCAGATTACTTCTTTTAATATTTACCTTGGTGTTTCTGTGTATTTGTCAAACTGATGAGAACGTTATGCCAAAACAAAAGAAATGTTTAAATATAATGAATCTCTGAGGAAAAAAACAGCCGACTTCCATTCATTTGAATTTTTATGGGAAAATTATTTCTCTATTAACATAGAAAAAGAATTTAAAAATCATCCTTCCTCTTCCGTGAAAAGTTTCAAGAGGAATTAAATACGATATAAAGGGCAAGATTGTAATTACTGGCATTTCTTGCCGGAGTCTATTGTATTTTAAGGGGAAACGCCGTTGAAAGAGGCCACTTAATAAACAAAGCTCTACAAATGTTTCTTCAACCATTTTTCTAGCATTTCATCATTTGCTATTTTACCCTTCTTCGTTAATTTTCTATTAACCTTTGAACTTTCCTTTCTTCTTGATGGTGGAGATTTGTTTCGATAAGAAGTTATCTATTTAAATGATTTTTTCCTTTTATCTTACGTTGGGAAATGTAAAATCTAATATTTTAATGAAGTTTTGTGAGGCTGTAGAAAATTGTGGAATTAAAAAAGTATTTGAATGACGATTGAAACCATTTTTAAAACCAAGGATTTTTCGTGTATTACATGTATTTAGCATATGTTTCTCACACAAATTGCGTGCATTTGAAAATGTCTGTTAGCATTTCATTTAACTTCATGTAGATAATATGGATATCAATGGGAAATGCATGGTTGCATAATAATGTTTACCATATGTTCTTCATGATTTTACATAGTTACATTTGCCATTTACGAAATTTTGAAATAACTTATGAAGGTATTTGAACTGCTTCGTGCATAATATTTTTTGAAAATTATTCGAAAGTTTTTGGTTTTGTTTTGATATCATATAACAAGAGAAAGTATAAAATTGATGATAAATTTTGTGTCTGTTTTTTGTTGAGATCGATTCAAATATGATTCAGGAAACGCTATATTCAATTTGTAACGCAATTTCAAAACCTTCATTCTTTATCAAAGTTGTAATCAGGCTATAGTCATCAGTCATCAATGATAAAAACTTTTCTGAAGATGACCTATGAAATATTCTGAAACAAATAAAAAGATGTTGAGATGCCAGATCAGATGTGACGTCCTATCACTAGACTGAGTGGCCGCAGTAACCAAGTGGTCAAGGTAACGGACTCGTGGCCGGAGTGTCATGATTCCAAGCCTAGTAACGATGAAGACCCTCCGTATAGGGAAGCGATGCACGTCAAATCTTTCGAGGGATCAGGCGTCCTCCCGTTGGTATGGTGTGGAAATTAGGAGAGGGGGATGCCAGCTCAGGTGTGGTCCTCGACACTTGACCATGGTTTAAAATTACGAGGTCCGTCGCCAAAGGCCCTCGAGTAGCTGAACAATTCGAAGTTAATATTCATTCACTCACTGGACTGAAATTAAATATTAATAGGTCCGTCGCCGATAGAACTTGTGTTGTTTAGAGTTAATAAAAATCAAATCAAATCGGAGTCTCTCCTGAAATTGTGATGACAAATTAAGTAAAAAGAACTGTTCCTTAAGGGGACACGTTACGATTCAATTGATGAAAATCGATCAAAAAATCTAATTTTTTTAGTCTAAATTATTTTCTTATACTCTTCTACAAACTCACAAAATTTAAAGCTCTAAGTTTAAAACTAAGATAACTTTAAGTTTGTTTTTGTCTACATTCCAATGGCAAACCAAAATTTTAAATTGATCTTTCTCAGAAAGATAAAATAACTAATTTATTCTTCATTTAAAATGCTAAGGCTTTTTCATTGACCTAAATACTTGAAATTTTTCACTTGTTGTTATTAGTACATGGAACAAAAAGTTGGTATGAATTTTAGAATAAAGCACGTTTATTTTAAAAATAATTGAAGTTAGAATGTACACACTTTCTTAGGAATTTTCAAAAAGCATTCATAAAAAGAAGTATTGTACGAATACCAATCATATCATTGCAAAACCCATACCAACTTTTGTTACACATAGTGTATAAAGTACTTGTAACTCAAATTTCATATATGTACTAATTTTGTGAGGAGGCATTTGAAACTGCTTCATAAGTTAAATTTTTCACTTGAACAATTAAATGGTTAGCTTTTTATGAAATTTTGAGCACAAAATCTGTTTGACATCATACGTTCAACCAAAAAATTATAAAATCATTAAATTAAAACATTTTGTATAAATCGCACCATGTCCTCTTAACCAACGAACAAGCAAAATGTACAGTTTGTCATGAAATGAAAATAATTAAAAGTGAACACTACAAATATTTTTCGTAGTAAGTAAATTATAAATAAATTAAAAATTATTAGTTAAGCACTAAGCTTCAGATTTACTGTAAATATTATTTTGCCTTTTAACTTACATTTTTGCTACATCACTTATACTTTTATTTATCAGAACAATATACTCGTACAATCAATTTTAAATTTACAAAACTTTTATAAGTTTTTTTATACAGAATGTGACTTTTAGAAATCTTTGGGTAAAACCCAGATAATTTCAAAAACAAATAAATAACCTAAGAAAAAACCGGCTAAAATCCTCCACATGAATCTGATACGTAGAAACAGAGTTTTACAATACATATATATTGTTTACACCATATATTTGGAGATGTAATGTTGTGTGTATTCACAAACTAATAATTACAGTATTTAGTCATTTTGCTTTTCTATCCATTTGCATTAAGTTTAAATTAAAATAACCATAATAAAGAAATAAGTTATTATTTTTTTAATATAAGGTTAAAACTGAAATTGTTCCAAAACTATAAACCGCTTTTGTAGCTGATTAAAGCACCTTATATTCATCTAAAAAGATTAATCAAGAGGTTATTTATACATACATACTAAAATGTAACTCATAAATAAATAAATGACTGATCAGAATTGTTTATTGGGGAAAAAACCAAGTTACTTTCACAACACATGTACAAAATCATTTTCTTCTTCTCCCGTTCATCATTTATCAAATTTGTGAAAGTATTCAAAGTAGGGAGATTCACCATATAATTGTTTCTTTGAATCAATGTCCATCAACTAAAAACAACGATGAAATCATCAGCGCTTTCATATCTGTCATTTTTCCGAAAGTCTTTGTCAATATTCACTATCATTTCTACAAATCGCCTTTTCAAATTATGGAGTCAAAAGATTATTAAGTCACTAATAAGCCCTTTCACCAGGAAGACATCAATGCCGCTACAACTGCTGAAAGATGAAGGTTGTTTGAATTATTATTTACAATTTTTCGTTGTTTGAGGAATTTTAACTGAAGAAATTTTACTATAAAATAAGTTCTTTAAGTAGGTTATAGTTCAAGAAGCTCCCATTGTTTTGAAGAGACCTTTGACGAAGTTTTTGCAAACGTCTGCCCTTTGTTTTGGCAGAGATGAACGGGCAAAAGAAGTCAGATTCGAATTAAATATTCAGACTATTTTAGGTAATGTATTGTCTTTTCCTGCTGATGCTCTTGTTTGACAGGAAATGGAAAAATATTTCGCTGAAATTGCACTTTATAATATATCATCTGGAATTTGAATTCAAGTCGAGTTTGAAATTATGTTATTTCTATTTTGAGAATCTTGACTTCAGCATGAAATTTGGAAATTTTTCTGATTTAATGTGCTCTATTATACAAGAATCCTTGAAATATTTTTGGGAGTAATTGCTTTCGTAATTTCCTAAATTTTATTTCAGAATTCAATTGCTTTTCTTATAAATAATTTAAAATGATTTATAAATAAATTTGAGGAAAACACTACTGCAACAAACGCACAGTCCAATATTTTCCTCTCAGTAACATTCTTCCTTTAAAAAATCGCTTGTTTTATAAATTTATTACCAGAAAATTCCAACAATATATGCCCTATTTTCAACAAAAAACTTAATTTGTATGTCTTTCCTGAAAAGTTCATTATTCTGCATTATTACATATTTATTTGCTTATATAAAATATCCTGTGAAGATTATATGTCATTAATATATCACCAAACAATGTATTATTCGTATATTTTACCTACATATTTGATTTATTTTATTCATATATAATTATATTTATGTCATACAACTTTGATACTTTTATTATAAACACGTATTTTTGAGATTTTAATTTATTATTGCCAAAATAAATCTGCCTTTAACACCACCCTCATCTGAAAAGTAAGAGATTCTCCAGTTCTATAAAGGGGATACTTTATATTTCATATTATATTTATCTAAATTTTTATGTGTGAATATCTAAGTTGTACTTATATCTTCCTTTGCAGGGACTTTTAGGCGCTTTGAAGTTTTTCAGTTCTACGAATAAAGCGAAACACAATTTTTATCTCTTAGCATGTGGGTGTACCAGAGTTATTGTTTAAAGTTGTTGATTAAACTGTTAATTATTATCACTATCTTAGACGTTGTATATCTCTTTTTAAAATTTAAAAAGTCAAAATTTCTAAATTCAGTGATCATCATGCCTGTAGATAACTTTAGTTCAAAGATAAGATTTTAAAAGCATTCTTTCCTTTTTTATTTGCATTCCTTGATTTTCTTACTTATCAAACCCCAAAAACTCATTCTTACATAAAAGATATAATTAAAAGTAAAAAATTTTAAACTAGAGTTAAAAATCAGAAAATGATAATACAAAAATTAAAAGGGATATAATTGCACTAAAAATTTTTTCACCTACTTTCTTTATGAATCTATACATTTTACTTTCCTATTATAATCTGACTGATATGCAAGAATTGTCTGTATTTTCAATTGTAATATTATATATCTCTTTAAAATCTAAAATTGGAAGATATGGTGAAGTTATTTTTCAGAAAAATAAGGATTATAAGAGAGATATTAAAAGTTTCCCTTTGATACTTATGAAAAAGCAGTTGTAGCTTTAAATAATTCAAATCTCCTTTCGGACATATGTACTTACTTCTTACAAATGAATGGTACTTAATAATTGAACCACATAATTTAATCAAAATATTTTGTCTCATTTTTATTAAGGTAATACCAAAATACTTTAAATTAATAAATTCCGTATATAAAATTTACGGCTTTTATTTTTGGATCGAAGTCTCATTTTAATTAAAATGTATCACAAGAAAAAAATGAATTCTTAGATACACATTTAATAAAACTAAGCCTCAAATTCTACACAAAGTAGTGCAGAAGCTATATATATGAAATAATCCCAGTAATATAATCTTTTTAAATATCTTTTAATTATCTGGTCCATCCCTTCAGGACCAACGTTTTAATAATAAATTAGCCATCCGCCTAATGAGAATATTTTAAACTACATCCATCCACCCACTCAGATCACGTGATTTAAGCTGCCTACAAATACTGAGATTCCTGGAGACCGTTCTCTTTCGCTTCTGTATTTGTCTGCTTCAACATGTAGCCGACTGCAGCTTGGTATTTGTGTGTGTGTATTGTGTCGTCCTTGTCTTTCTTTATGTGTTCAAGATGTATAATAAAACGGTTTTAATTAGTCACAGGGCTGCCTCTCATCAATCCCATATTAAGAAATACCTTCCAACGGCCACGTCTATTTCATATATATATATATTCCAATAATGTTTTTAATCATTTTATTCACACCACATTTCACATCAACAAAATATTTCGACTGGGTAGGTTTGTCAATGTTAATGAGAAAATTAACATCGTTAATTTCAATGTTATCCTTAAAAAGTCACTTGCATTCCTTACACGAATAGTATTTATGTAAGAAAACATTTCATTTTGAGATATATTGACTATCGTAAATGAAAAAAATTCCCTCTTTATAAGAGTCCTGTTTTTAGTGAGCACCTCAGCGGGAATAAATCACGAGTTGCAACTCACTTTCATTAAAGACCATCCCGTGAAATAATAGAGGCTATTGTGCTAAAAACTAGAAATTTAACAAGGCTTCTAAGTTCTTACAGGATGAAGAAGTTAAATATAAGCAAGGTATCAACTCAAGTGTCATCTTCATCACTTGATCGTGCTTTGAGTTTAAGCGGCTTGAAATAAAAAAAGTGGTCATGGTCACGAGTATGTATCTTGCGGTGTTCGAATCTTATAATTCCATTCAAAAACTCAATACTTAGAATTACGGAAAGTTGCTTTATGTTTAAAAGGAACTAAGCTGGAAAATTCTCCTATAGTATAGTGTAGTGGGAAGTACTAACACACACACACACACACACACAACACCACACACACACACACACACACACAACACACACACACCACACACCCACACACAACACACACACACCACACACACACACACACCACACACACACACACACACACCTCGTGAATTGATCCTGCTTTAAAACTATAATTTCGATATTTTATTTATCTGAAATTCAGAAATCTGCAAAAGTGTAGACTCTGTACAGTTACGGATTTATATTATTTTAAACATAAGATAAACCAGATCTTTGATTAAACTATTTTGTATTTATAATATAACAATGGAACAAACTGTATTTGAACTAATTTTTACCCGTACATAACTTTCTAAAGTTTAATTCTCTAGCCGATTTAGTCCATGTAAAAGTAGATAAAGATCATATTTGGTTTTTTCAAAATATTCTAATGACTCTCGAAAAACGTGAAATCAAAGTTTCTACCAATCTAAGGGTATCATTTATTCTAAATAATAAAGTAACTTTAACATCAAGAAACACTAAAAAAAATTGGATTATTTATTACGAGTTAGACAGAATGTTGAGAAAGTTGTTTTCAGATCTAATTCAACTAATACGTAAAAATCATTATAAAATTAAAATTTTCTCAAAAACTTCAGCGACATTTTGGAAAAGAATTGTGTCAAAACAATTATTCTTCGATTAAAAAAGAGTTGCGTCCATGGGAATTCTGATATCTCAGTACTCATTATTTCAACAGTTTTCATTCAGAATTTATTTTCTTTGCTTGCATTATTTCAAAATTCAACAGAATTCTTTTGATAAAAAATGCATTTATGTATTCTAATTTTGACAAAAACTAATCAGGTTTTTCTAAAAATATGCATTTTTTTATGTCTAGTAGAGCTACGATAAAGCCTAAACTGGTTTTAAGGTATATGCCTGGGTATGGAGATAAGTTTACCAAAACGCCTTGTGATTAAGACTTCCAGAATATTTCTCGATGCTTATGGCTCAAAATACTGAATAACATAAATAAGGAAGCTATACGACAGTTTAAAATGGGGTAATTTAGGTAAATTTTATAGTAAAACAAAACGTTATACATGGAATTATAATTCGTATATTTAAATCGTTTTTCTACGTAACATCTTTAAAAGAGAGATGAAAATAAGAAATAAGATCTAAGATCTATTTTTAAATGTAAAATAGCGATGGTTCATAGTTTATTTTCTTAGTTAAAATTTTATGAAGTGCATGAGTATCAGTAGCAATAAACTGCTAAAAATTTTTAAAAAAGTTTAATGTTAGAGGAAATTTCTGTGTATTGAGAATCTAAATATTAAGAGTGAAAGTATACCTTTTTTATAATGATGCAAACTTTCGAAATTACAAATTCTTCTTTGAAATACCAAAATTTAGGATATTTGTTCTTTTAAGAAATAGCTCTGTATACAAAAATTAAAAGTAACTTTCTTTTTCTTTCCTTTTTTAATTTGAAAATTGTCAACGAGTATGTTGAAATTTTTATGCTAAAAACTGAATTGTTTGATTTTTTTTATCGAAAACATAATAAATATCCGTGTATCACAAAGTATCCACACAGGACTTACAGTAGTAAGTATAAAACACATTACATAAGAAAAAAAAATTTAAGAGTCATGAAGAATTTAAATGTTTACAATGAATTTGCTGAAATTTTCAAAAGCACTTCTGGTAAAAATAAGTTGGTGAAAATCTGGAAGCAAATTTATATTAATGCCCTTGGGAGCCAGTCTTAGGATCTTTCTTTTTGTGATAAATTTGGAACACAGAAGGAGCATATGTTCTACAATTTCCTCACCATCAATACTACATTCGTAGGAAGATGACGGACCAAAGTAAATTTGTTCAAATAACTTTTAAAGTTACCATGACCAGTGAGAAATTGTATTATTTTGTAATTAGTGTAAAAAGAATGGCATGTCAATCCATTATTAATGGATGGGAAAAATTTCTTAGTTAAGCTTCCTTAATTTGAAATGAGATGTTTTTGGTCCCAAGTATCCACCATTTTTTCATTCTCAATCTTCTTGTAAAAGGATTTAAGAATATTAGAGCAATGTCAATTTTTCGCTTGGTGGCAGCCTTGGCAAGCCAATCAGTCCGTTCATTTCCAAAAACGCTCATGTGTCCACGAAAAAATACAAAAACTATCGAGATGTTTTTATCTTTCAGACTTTAAGTCGCTTTTGGATCTCGACGATTATGTTGTTAGACGAAGAATAGTTGTATGTTAGAAGATTATATTGTTTGAAAAGAATAGATGTTTGAATATTGTCCTTATATTTCTTTTAAAAATGTCTTTCTTAATTTTTTTCACAATATTTTAAGTATGTATATCGAAAAATAAAATAAATCATGTGCGTATGTAACGTAATCGACATTGATACCTTTGTTCTAGAAAATCTATCTGAAAATATATTCTGCAGCAGGTGTTCTTTCAATTACAAAAATCGAAAAAGAAAAACACTGCTTTTTTATATTCTTTCTGTGTGATTTTATGTTAAAATTTAATCATTGAAGTTTAAAAAAGAGGTCGGGGAACGAAATATAAGTATGCGAATTTTCTTTTAAATATTACCAAATATCAAATTAATATTATTGCATTTTTGTATAATTTCTAGGTTTTTAACACATTAAAAATTCATTTTCATTTCACAAGATCAAAGAATAAATGTAAAACTTTTTAAAAAATGTTTTTATAACCAGTTTTTATCTTTTAAAATAAAACTAAATGTATATGATTGCTAAGGTATTCATAATCAAGTCTATGTTATTATTTAATGTGGACATTTTATAACTAGTAACACTGTCTAATTATTGGAAAGGTTTACTACAATGTTTATAAAAATAATTTACAAAAAAATAACTGCACGTAAATGAAATATAAAATAATGAAAATATATCTGACGTCATAATTTTCAACACATCCAGTGATTTAGAAGAATCGTAAATTTTTACTGATTTCCTTGTACCCAATTCAGTTACAGGTTTATAGACTTCCATAGAGCTGTGTGTTTCAGATGAAAGATTTACAATACTTCTCAATTTGAAGTGTTAACTTACGAACTAAGAGCCTCTAGTAGAAATCTAAGGTACAAGGTTAAAAGGTTACGCTAAACTGGATCGTAAAACTTTATTAATTGTTCTATTTACTGTTCGCAATTGACTTTAAAGTTTCTAGTTTATGTTTTTGAAAATATTTTTCTTCATTCCAAGAAAATTAAATTCAGGTGAATGAACTTAGAGGGAGATTGAGATGCTGAAATTTCACGTACCTTAGTGAAAAGAATGTTACAGAGAGTAAAAGGTGTTGAACCTATCATTAAGGTTTCCGTTCACCGGTCATTTTGAATTCGTGAACGTATTGTTAATTCTGTAGAAATTCTACTTTTCTCTTCAAAACTAGACTAATGAATCGGTCTGAAAGAGTAACAAATAATAAAAGTTTCTCACAGAAACAATATTTTTTTCTCCAACATTTGGAAATATTTCTTAAAGATCTGAAAATTCACGAATGAATCATTAAAATAGACATTAAAATATTTGGTACTTACGTATCATACCGCTGACCAATTTTGTCAAATCAAAATGAGTTGCCAAATGTTGTGATAAGCAGCCAATACTGGGAAACCGTTCCCTTCTACGTTTAGACAACGCAATGGCGATAAATGGCGATGTTTTTTGATTTGACGAAATTGTGTGTGTGTGTGTTGTGGATGACGGTATAATACGTAAGTACCACATATTTCAGAAATTGGAAATAAATTTAATTTAAGAAAAAAAAACTTTCATTATTATATATTGTTTTGGATGAACTTCATTGCATTTCAAACGATACGCTTGTTTAAGTATGAGGAGAAAAAGTAGAAATTCTTTAGAATTAATATTGGGTCCACACGCTAATTCAAAGTGGCCCATAGATGGGAATTTTAAATTTAATTCATTAGTGTTAAATTTAATTCTAAGCCAAACCTGTTTTTAAGCATCCGATTAAATATAAGGATTTCATTTCAGCTTTATAATTAAAAAGAATATTTAAGAAGCATATAACCTGTATAGTTTGAGTGCCACTTAGCACATGTGAAGAAAATTTAGTATCGAAACAGGGGGAAATTTAAATTTACTTCATTAAATTATTCACAAGAAACAAAGCATAAATAACAATTGCCAAATTTATTTTTATATTTTAACCATTCTTGAGAATATTTCCTTTAAAAATTAAAATCAGATTTTAAAAAAGTGGATAGAATTTGTGTGTTTATATACTAAATTAAGAAATAGCTAAATATATATTATTTGATGTGTTTACATGGTATGGGAATCAATGCTGAAGCAGTTTATAAGAACCTTATTGATAAGTAAAAAGAAATAACGCTTTATACGTTGAAATCCATTAACAAAAATATTCATTATGTTTGAAAAATTTTAATATTATATTTCTTTTAAAGATTAACTGGTTTATTCAGAGAGAAAGGAGTAATGTAATAATAATGTTTATAGAAGCTGTGTAAAAGGCCGTATCACACACGCATATTTGGAACAACCGCTTAGGGCAATTTTTCAAGAAGCTGTGAGGGTGAAGGATTGCAGTAAATAAAATGATACGCTCTGACGTCAGCCGCACCCTATCTTCACATTAAAAAATTACTCGCCTATTTTTCTGCTTCGGAAAACGAACATTTAATATTATTTCTTTTATACCACTCGCGAGCTTTTGTTGATGGTCGAAAACAGAAATGGAGCACCATTCTATTTAAAATATTATACGCCATTAAAATATAATAACCCATTTCTGATGCGTTTGACGAAGCCGAAGCTGCCGCCTTTACCGCCATATTGTTTATGACGTGGGATCCGAAGAACTCCATTGGTTGGAATTTCAAACAATTTTTATTTGGAGCAATTTTTTCAGCTCACTGGGAAAAAGTTGTTCGGGGCAGTTGCTATGGTAACTTGGTAGAAATTGGTCGCTTTCAAGGAAAATTGCTCTAAATAGGTATACGTGTGATAAGGCCTTGAAGATACTAATATTGGAGCATCTTTTTTATCTGAAAAAAAGATCCCTTTGCCCTATTATTTGACATTTCGCTGCCACAAAGCTCCATAATAAAAAAAAGATATTCAAACAAATATTTATCTCACAATGACCAATATTATTTTAAGTAATAATATTTGGTGAACTGAAAAAGAGCTCTGAATCCCTGCTGCTTTAACAACCATGAAAAAGTTAATAGTAACAAAACAAACAAACAAAATTTCAATTACAAATACTATTTAAAAACTCTTTTAAGTCAATAACTGACATTTTACAGTATATGAAAGAGACAATTATAGGTGAAAACTATTTATGTTGTTTGTTATTCCACGGATAACTGATTTTGATGCAGATAAATAAAACTGAATACATTTTAAAAGCTGAAACTCAAGTATAGAGTAAAGCATTTTTGTTGTTGATTATTCAGCAAAAATACACGCTTTAGTTAAAATATTACTATTTAAAACTTGTCCAGATCTTTGATGAAATGTTCTGTGCTTAAATTTAAAAAAAAACTGTAATTCTTATGCATTTTAATCTGAAATGTCGTTTCCATGAAATACAATAAATAAAAATAGGGTGTACGAAAATTCTACATTTAAATAGATCATAAAATACTTTACAGTGTAAGAAAAAAAATAGTAGAATTATTTATATGTACCACGTAAAAAGAAAAAAAAAGAGAGAGAGAGAGAGAGAACTATTTAAAAAATAGCAAAAGTTTCCTATACGTTCAGAGAGATATTCTGGGCAATTTAAAATAAAGAACCCTACACTTATTGACATTAACATTTTTTTAACAAATTAATCTTTGAGCAACAAGCTTATAAAAAGTCGAATATTCAAGAACAAATCAAGTTTTTTGAATAAAAAAATAAGCCATTTCTATGCACGATAACTAGCCTATCATTTTCAGCGCATTTGAAACGAATAATTCAACTTAATACGACTTTACACTTTTTTTCAGGCATGTATATATACTTACAAAGAAGGAAATCAAGTTAAAATCGTTATAAAAAAGTGCTCTCTGTTATCATCGAAGCAGACCTCAATCCTGATGGCATTGACAAATTCGATTCTAATTGATAAAACTCTACTTTTTCACTCTATTTATTTTATAACACTATATACTCAACTCAAACTACCATGTTTTGATTTTATTCGAATTTGAACAATTTTCTCCCATCGTTTTTGATACTTATTGTCTTTCTAGGTCGACATAATACCTCATATCAAAGTGATCCGATCAAGACAATGAAATTCTTTTTTTCTTTCTTCTTTTTCTTTTCAACTAGTGTAAGGCAATAATCGACGAACCAAGAAATAAAGCCTAACGACCTCATCTATAGATTTGACCTCAGACTTAACCTTCCCACCCTCTGCTTGCTTAAATCACTGCAAATCGGAACACAATTTCTTTTCCGATTTTTCCACCGGACATTGTTTCAGAATGTTTTTACGCAACCATTCACTCATGCATGGTCTGTTAAGTATATCAACGAGAGGGAAACAAAGAGATAGGTAAAAGTTTTCGATAAAGGTTCAGTAAACGCCCTCGCGTATACTGGCAAGATTCAACCAAACATTTCCAACACCTATTGGTCACGTTTGTCGACCTTGTTAACACGGAAATTTGCTGCGATCACGATAAGAGCTCTTTAAAGAGTTACAGAAAACCAAAAAGAATAGGAAATTATCAACTAAATGATTTTTGGAGAATGCTGTAATAAAAAGGCGATAAAAAAAGTTTATATGTGATTATTATCTTGTGGGAAGATGAATGTATTTCCGGAAATATCGTGACAAAATTTTTAATACGAATGGCTGGAGTTCTAGAATTTCGTTGCGTGTGGTCAAATTTCTAAGACAAGATCAATGAAAAAAAAAATAAAATTATCGACTAACCTTTCATTTTCGACGAGTTTAAGCTTTTTTTAAACATATTGATTTTCCTCAATATTGTGGGAAGGTTATATTTTGTTAAAAGATATATTTGCAATGAAAACTAAAGGTATATATGTAACAAGGACAAACACATTTTGGAATGATTAATAATTATAAATTATAAATCAAGCTACAAAAACCAATGGTAATGGAATATTCCTTTTTTAAGAATATAATAGCAAGAATTTTTGATAAATTATAGAATAATACGAAAAATAAATCTATTTTATTACATATAAAAGAATCAAAGGGAAATTTGTCGATAAAAGCTTAATTATAACTATCACGTTATACAATAAAAATACTTATCTAATAGCTATTGGTCACGTTTCGAAAACCTTTAAACACAAATTATTTGTAATCACGATATATGTTTGATAAAAACGCTAAGCGAGAAAAAAAAGTTTTTAACTAAATGGTTTAAAAGAAAGCTGTAACAAACTGGTTATAAAAAAGTTTGTATCTGATTACTATCTTGCTTAAAATGAAAAGGTATTGGAAATATCGTGAGAAGATTTTTGACAAGAATTATTAAAATTATAGAGTATTGAAAAATGTGGTCGAAGGTTTTCAATTATTTTTATTGGAACGTTTAATAACAAAAATAAAAGATGAAGCGTGTTTTGCAATAATTTATCATAATAATTAAATTTTTTTCGTGTACCAAATTTTATACCTCTTTATTTAGTTTCGTCTGTTTATTGATGAAGTACAGTTTTTAAAACATGTAAAGTTATAGGTACAATAAACGTAAACATATTCGGAAATAATTAGTAATTACTAAATTCCTTCAATAATCTATCCAAATTAAGAGACATCAATAGTTTTATTTTAAACAATAGATATTAATTAAAGTTTTTTTCTTATAAACATTCGAAAAAAGAACTAAAATGCTACTAATTAACTGCATATTCTTTTTCCCATTTTCGTTCAAATTAATTTACTATAAACATTTTAATTTGGAAAGCTAAATGTTTTAAATGTGTTAAATAAGATAACTAAGATAATATAAAATAATGTATTTAATGAAGTTTATAATCTCAATGAAAATTGTTGTAACAAAAAAAAATAATTATCAGTATTACAAAGTGAGTAATTCTAAAACATCAGCAACAGTTTTTTAAAGTTAAAAGCTTAAGAAAAAAGAAATCCCTTCGTAACGGATCCAAAAACACCCCCTGGCGGACTCAAAGATTAACTCTGAGTCTAATCCTAATCCTAAGGCTAGCAACAGCTAAATTGTTTTGTAATAGTCATGTGGTGTGATACGAATTCATTTTTTTAGTTGTAATGTCTGTAAATAAATATAAATATATACTAGCTAGTTTTGTCATCACAGTCATATATCTTTGTTATAAATGGCTACATCAGTGTATAAGAGTTGATAGATATTATAACGACCTAAAAAGAAAGAGAAATTGCGTTTAGTCATTTAAGCTTAACTAAGGACCATTTGCTGCAGAAATTGAATATAACTATCCTTAATTAATAAGAACGTAAATTATTTAAAAGAGTACATGTATGATATAGAAATTACGATGTCTGCAATATTAAATGTAACATTAATTTCATTATTTTTTTAAAATTTTCCGATTCAGTAAATAAAATTGTTTCGGATTCATTTTAGTTTAATAATCGTATCAAAAGAAACAATTCATTAAGTCAGCTGTTTTTAAACTTTCGATCATTGTGCCCTTCCCCTTTTATCAATCAGCTTGAAATCGCTGACCCCCAATATTTTGTACACCCCTCCTGACACATGGCTAAGTGATTTAGGATCCCCAATAATCATAAGACTGTCTCTGCTATTTATACACATTTTTAACACTCCTCTTTTTTATTCCTTTAAGGTGTCTGACTACCCTAAAATTGTGAATTTTGCCAAAAATTGACGAATTTTTTGTATGATTTTATTTTATAGGCAATCTTATTAGCTTTATAAAACATACTAAGTTTATTATTTTCTGTTCACTAAAACAAAAACTACAAGTGTTTTACTAAAAGCAGATGCCTTTACTTTAAGCAAGAGCGGCCATACTTTTAAACGCGGCTTACTCGAAAAGTGTTTTTTTTTTTTGAAAATGCTCAAACGGGGCCAGCGATTTCTCAAAAAGTTTTGAAAATAACTAACTGAAATTTTTTGTGTATGTTCTGCATAATAGTAGAAGTGTTTTAACCTTCAGATTTATCACTCATTGTTTCATTACAAAATTTACAGTCCCTTATGTTAATATAATCACTGTTATTCTAAGCAATTTTATATAATAGCTGAGATAAAGTGCTCCAGTTTTTGCAAAAATTAAAATATCTCTTATCCTGAAGGTCATTTTAAAAATGAACAGCATATCAACACACCAGAATTAAAAAGTTGAAAATTTGTTCATAAACTTTTGGTACAGAATGAGCCACGTTTATGCTATTTTTTGTAAATTTTTACCCATTTTTTCCCATTATAGTAGTAATAATTTCTTATTCTCTTCTTAATTTCAGCATATTTTTCTTAAAATGTACTAAACAAATCTAAAAACAGCAAAAAAAGTCCCCAGATCTCCATTTTCTTCAAAAAAAAATGTTGTCGCAAGTAGTCGGATACCTTAAGAAAAAACAGTAAATATTTATTTAAATGTATTAAAAATATTAATTTAATACTAACTGAATTAATATTCTTCATCAAAATACATGTTCTAGTATAATTCTTTCATTGGAGGCAATTTAATGATCTAGTCAAGGATGGCACATCTTTCAATTTTCCTACGAGGCCTTTTAAGAGCCTGTAAAAGAGATATTTCTTAACATTAAATAAGAGATTATCGCGGATCCCCTAGAAAATTCTGGGTACCTACATAAATCCACAGATCACAGTTTAAGAATCTCTGCATTAAGTATAATTCAAATTACTGCTCTATACATTTCAGTCTTTTGAGTAATATGTATTTTTCATTGAAGAACTTTCTTTCGCAATAATTTTCTACTTCAAAAAGGATGACAATGTAAAATGAAGATCAATCAACATAGTAATATTTTTATTCATAACATTTTTAAAGATATTTTTTAAACATTTTGTTTGATTTCAAAAATGAAAGCCAATCTACTTTATTTGTATTAATACACAAAAAAAAAAGAAGAAAAATTAGACGGAATTTTTTTTTTGTTCTCAAAATGCATACAATGAACATTGATAAGGTAATCCGACTGCTTGCGACAACTTTAAAAAAAAAGAAATGAAGATATGGGGATTTTTTTTCTTCTGTTTTTTAGATTTGTTTAGTACATTTCAAGAAAAATAAGCTAAAATTAAGAAGAGAAAAAGAAATTATTATTAGTAAAAATGGGAAAAAATGGGTAAAAATTGACAAAAAATAACATTAATGCTGCCCATTCTGTTCCTAAAGTTCATGAACAAATTTTCAATTTTTCAATTTTGATGCGGTGCTGTGTTATTTTTATTTGAAATGCCCTTCAGGATAAGAGATATTTTAATTTTTACAAAAGCTAGAGCACTTTATCTTAGTTATTACATGAAATTGCTTTAAAAAAAACAGTGATTATATTCGCATAAGATATTGTAAATTTTGTAATAAATCAGTGATTGATTAATCCAAAGGTTAAAACACTTCTACTATATTACACAGAACATACACAAAAAACTTTAGTACATTATTCTTAAAATGTTTTGAGCAAGCGCTGTTCCCGTTTGAGTTTTTCGGGGGGGGGGATTTCGAGTGAAACGCATTTTAAAGTATCACATCTTACTTAAAATAGGGGCATCTGCCTTTACTAAAACTCTTGTAGTTTTTATTATAGTGAACGGAAAATAATATACTTGGTATTTTTATAAAGCTAATAAAACAGCATATAAAATAAAATCATAAAAAAATCTGGTCAATTTTTGGAATAATTCACAATTTTAGGGTAGTCGGATACCTTAAGAATGTGTCTCCACATTTACACGTGATATTCTTTGTGCGTAAATGAATGGGATCAACAGATACATAGAGGTCATAAGATAAAAAAAAGTTATATTCTTGACAGATTTTGACACGGAAGAAATTTTAGGTAGAAAATGCTTTAAACAGAGTACAATAACAAGCAAGTAAAGTATTGAAATTTGAGTGATATAACCAGATATATTTTCTTTTTGTTTAACACTTTCGAGAAAACTTTCAGAAAAGATAAATCTTTTTTAAGGAGTGGCTGACCACCATTGTGTGACTTTTTAAGCTATTATAATAACACATTTAACCACTTTTGCTCAGCTCTTAGCAATAGATTATTGCTACGACACAATAATAAATTGAATTCATCATTAAAAACTGTGAAATAAATAATTACATACTCAGAGAGTTCTATATAAACTCTATTTAAATACGCAATTTGGAATGGTAAGTTTTTAAATGCGTAAAATACATTTTACAATTACAGTTAAAATAAAATTTTCACTGTTATGCAAAATACCTTTGCGAAAATAATTTTCTCAGGATATTTTGTAAGTATTTATTTTGATGACTAGTGGTCGCGGTAGCTTAGAGGTCAGGGTCACCAGCTCGTGACCGGTGTGTCAGGAGTTCAAGTGCCTCTGAAGGCCCGCTATCTGGAGTTAATTTGTCCAGATTCAAAGTCATTCCATTGGAGTGATGTGGTAGTTTAAAGATGGGGTACCAGCTCGGTGTCGTCTTCGTCACTTGACCGTGGTTTAAAATTATGAAATCCATCGCCAATGTCCTTCATGTTGCTTTATAGTGTACCATTAACAAATACTCATGCTTGATGAGTAATGTATTAAAACAGGGCTTCTCAAATTTTCAATATTTGCGACCCAATATTCAAGTATAATTTTTATCGCACCCCTTCAAACAAATAACAATGTATTGTATTCAATAATACTATACTTTGACGCTAAAGCTACTATATGACTTTAACCTCTTAAGAGCCAGCGGTGTATGTATACGTCTCGCTCAACCGGTGCATTAATTGCCCCTGTATATATACGTCTTTCCGAAGTACGATCTTTTCTGTGCACTGCTTTTCATAAAACTATTCCGAAGGCATTAAATGCAATAAAAGAACCTTTACAGTGTTGAGTCTGTTTATTTAAATCAGAGGATTTTCTTATTTACTCCTTTTCTCCCCTCTCCCCGAATACCTGGAATCTCCTTTACATAAAGAACGAAAGCGGAGGCATTGGGTAGCAAATCGCGTAACTCTTAATCGGCAGTGAAGGGATTAATTATAAACCGTACAAATTATCAAGACAAGCATTAGTTTTTATAGAACATTTTATAAGTGACAAGCCCATGGAGGTACTCAGCGTTGTAAATTGACTATAAAATACATTGTGCAGTAATGATACTTTTAAAGGGTTTTATATCATTGTAAATGTTAATTTTATTCTTCATTGTGTCAGAATGTATTTTGTTTACTTTCAGTTAATAAATAACTTTTTAAAATAATCTCTTGTTTGCGACTTTTAAATATACTCGCGCCCCCTCGTAGAGTTGTTATGCCCCCTTTAGGGGAGGGGAGCTCCTCACAGTTTGAGAAACTTTGCATTAAAATGATCTTAATAAAGGTTAAAATATTTTTTAGCAATTTTACACTCTTCAACACTGTTTATCTTTTGTCAATTTATTTTCTAGCATTGAAAATTCAATTTTATCTATTGCAAAGCATCTATTTTGAAATGACTAATTTGCATATTTTTTCTCATATCCATTAAGTATTAACCTTTAACGAAACGTGAAGACATAATGTAGTTTAGCATTTTCTAATAAAACGTGTAGTTTTATTTAAATGGAAATTTAATGAACAAGAGAATAAATGCGTCAAAACCTTTACAAATACAATAATCATATTACTCAATACTTTTTTCCGCAATATTAAAAAGGTGCAAAATAATTAAATTTATACCATTAAAGCTATACGTATTCATTCTATAATTTACACTTAGAGTTCTAAAAGCTGATAATAATAATTTATTATTAATTATTTAAATACCCTTGTAATACATATCGTACAAAATGATCGCATATTTTTGATAAATTATCCTTGAATAAGAATAGAAGAAAGTTAAAAGCTAGTTAAGTCTTTCAAAATGTTCTTACCACTATCACCCAAAGATGAATGATTTTCCAGACGATTAGAGATGCAGATATAACATCATCAGAAAAAGAATATCTGAAGCAACTGGGAGTCAAGAACGGACAACGCTTGGGGTTGAAGGTTCCAGGGAGATATTTCATTTTGCGGTCATGGTAAAAATCATGAAACTTGTTAGCGGTCGATTGCTTCTCCTTGGTGTTTTTAAGGAGTCATTCGACTTTCTTTCTCTGTAGAATGTGTTGGTAAGTTAACTCCTCATCAGTTGTTTTCTTTTAGTGAAAAATTGGAAAAGAGTTTTTTGACTTAATGTTCTGTTCGGAATGTTCTTTATTGGAGGAAAAATGTTGATAATGTTTTACCTCATATTTTTAAGTATCCTTGAATCGATATGAAGTTTAAAAAATATTAATGTTTATGATTCATAAATATTCAAAAAAAAAAAAAGCAGAAATTACTGCAAATACAGAATACATGCCCATTCTGCATTGCCAAGTGTTCCAGAATTAAAAATGCAATTGTATTCAGCATGTTGCCAGATTCACTCGCGTATATATATTGAACTATATAATTAATATTAGAAACGGGAAATTCATACATATTTTTCCTAATGTTTAGTAAAGTAATGAATATATATATTTAGATAAAAATAAATTGAGCAAATCATATTTTGAATACCGTAAAATCCGGCGTATAACGCGCACTTTTAACACAAAAAATATAAGATCGAAGTTTACGGGTGCGCATTATACACCGGGTATAAAAATCAGAGATTTAAAAATAAAAAATAAGATGAGCATATAGAAAAAAATTAAGATTTGTACATAGATCAGAATACTGTTTATTTAAAATAAATGACATTTCTAATGAACTTTAAGTGCTGTAGCTTCAGAAGTGTATAATTTTTTCCTTGATCTTGGGATAATATCTCGAATAAATGACTTAAAAAATAACAGAATTGCACACCTACACTTCAGGTTTCTTCGTAAAAAAAGGGGACTCACGTTATACGGCTAAAAAAATGCAGCTTGAAAGTATGGGTGCGTGTTATACGGCAGATTTTACGGTAAATTTTTATTAGCACATAATTTAGAAAAACATTTGTTATTTGCAGATATGAATCAAAATAATAAGGATTAAATATTTCAAGAGTCTTAATATGAAAAATAAAGTAAGAAATATCCAAAAAAATTGTATCATCTGTATTACGAAGTATTTTAACACTTGATGAAACCATAAAACCTTCATTGTATAATATATATATATATATATATATATATATGTAAACGATGAGATGGTATTCATTTTGTGAATGTAGTCGTAGAGACAATTGTACATCTTCTAAGTAAAGTGCTGGCAAGCAAGAGAGAGAATTATAGTTTTCTAAATTAATATACCAAGAAAAACAGAGAAAAATAGAATATAATCACGTATTCAACTGAAGGGAAATATCAGTTATTTACAGAAATTATATTAGTGTTTTAGGAAAAACTTAAGACCATTTAGTAAAGATGTGTAAGCAATTAAGATATTCTTTTACTAGGAATCGCCAATAAATCAGTCAAAAATTCAAGGTCTTGTCCTTTTAAGCAAATTACTAATAAATCTGTCACAAAATAGGTTTTAATCCTTTAATGCTAAATGAAACGAGACGCTTTTCGAAATACGGTATTTGGAGCTATGATTGGGAGAAAATATACGATTAGAATTTTAAGTAAATATTAAGTATTACACACACACACACACACACACACACACACACACACACACCACACACACACACACATCCCTAAATACAATTTTATTGTGTATATATATATATATATATATATATACATTGTTGTTTTTAAACTTATATGAATAAATTAGCATATTAGAGTACATATTTGTAATCTTTTGTAACATTGTTTATTATAATAGCATTGACTTCTTTCACAGTATATATTTACTGTTGATAAAATACTTTTATTTCTTTTTCTATAAAAACAGTAGCTATATGTAATAACGTAAATGACCGCTACGGACGACTGCACACAGATCAAAGTAATTTATTAAACTTCTTTTTATTTTCCTATCCTACGAAGCATTGGCCTTTCATGCAATCAGTTTTTGACATACTGGTTGCGCGTAACAATACCGCTTTAATCTTTTGTTTCACGCGGTCCAATTTCTCTCATCTCGAGTTGACAGGTTATTACACGAAAGGACCAATTTATTCCATTCGGAAGTGGCAGATATATCAAATTTATGCGCCCATTTGAAATATTTCTCCTTGATATACTTATCCCAAAATGGCATTTAAGAAAAAAAAAAACAGTATTGTTGTTAAACATTGCTACACACAATATTGCAAAGATAGCTCATTTGGTTAGGGTGTGCTTATTGCAAGTTGTCAAAATACGCTTTTTAATAAAGCAGAGCCGAAATGCTTTCTGAGACTTTTAAATGTTGGTAAAATGAGATTGAAATCTTATTTCACGCCTCATGGTGCATAAGCGTTTCAATCTAAAACGCTTTTACCACCCATTTCCTCGATTAAATCACTTAGCCAGCTTAAAAGAGCACGGGTGGAGCTTTTTGTTGCAGGAGGATTATCCAAAAACCAAATCATTGAGTATTTTCATTTTCAAGTTGATGGCTAAGTGATTGAGAGTTAATCTACTTCCGGATTTTTTACATTACTTTATAATCAGCTTAAAAGTTTATCCAAATAAGGCTTTAACATAGAACTTTAAAATGGAATGGTTGTTTTATTGGATTGTACGTAACTGAAGATGAAAAACTTTCAGATATCAAAGGAAAAGTTAAAAGGTCATCCTATTTAGAATTACCATGTGAACCAGAACATTATTTTTGAAAAGCTTCTGGCAAAGCCCTTACAATGATTGAGCTTCTAAAATATGTTAAAATTATTTTCGTATTCAAATTTTATGAGCAATTTTAGTTTAAAATTTTAGAAAGGCGATACATTTAGGTAATATATGTTCAATGTCGTTTGGTTCGCGCGCTCGCGCGAAGTTAGAAAAACCACATAATTCTGAATATGAAAGTGGAATTTTTAATCTGCAAATCTTTTTTAAAATTCGATTTCAACACGAAAATCTGGACTTTTTTCTTTCCCTTCTTTTTAATGCGTCAAAGATCGCCTTTTCGTCTGGTGTTCTACATTTGCGAACCGTATCAAACTTTTGAAATGTCATTTCCAGTTATTTATTTCTAAATATTAAAATATTTACCCCGAAATTTTTGTATGATTGAATGCACTCATGTTATGGATTGCAGAATTGTTGCGCCAGACTCCTCTTAGATTTATTTACACTTATTTCGAAAATTATTTTCACATTTTAAGTTTGAAAGAACTAAGTTCTAAATATGTAATATTAATAACATTTAATATTTATTAAAAGTTCAATATTTTCTTTTTAATCCATTCATCTAAAGTTATATTGAAGTTACTTAAGTGAAGTAATAACATTTATACACATACATATTAAGTAAGGATAATAATTACTTAGAATCACGAGGAGAGAAATGTTTAAATAACTACTAACTTTACGTAATTATGTATATGTTACAATAATTTCAAGATTTTTGTTTTTGATACATAGATATTTATATATGTTTATATTTAAATACATTAAAAAAGGAAATGCGTTTTGCAAGGTAATTTTCTTAAACAATTCCAAACTTTTGTGGTAAGTTATAGCTCTCTGACTTTATTTATTTATTTTTTCCTTTTTCATGCATCAGTTAAACTGAACTTCGTAGTGCGCATATTTTGTAAGAAGAAATAAATTTTATGGAATAAAAGCCTCTTTTTACAAAATCATGTGTTGGGAAAAAATATATGAAAGACATTTTTTTAAAAAAAGTATTCATATGAAAAATAATATATTTTGTCACGTTGCATCAAATAATATCAAAAGCTCATTCACACCACACATGATATCCGAAGCAATTTTTTGTACTTATTTACTCAAGCATATATATTTCACGAAGACATATTCTTCATTTTACTGATAATAAGTTCTGTTTGATTACAGAGTAACATATGAGGTATAAATAACCATATAATTTTGCTGTAAAAATAAGCAAATAATAACTAAACGGTGATAAACACACGCATACATATGTAAATTTAAAAATAAGAAAAGGAATAAAAAATACAACAACAAAAAAAAAACCGTGGAGGAATGACTAAAAAAATTAAATGAAGCTATGAAATCCAATTCACAACGTGTTAATGCATGAAATGCAGCAGAAAAGAATTAGCTATTGATTGAATATCATTTCAACAATAATTTTTCTTTATTAGCTTAGTTTGGAATCGTACAGACTCATTTACTAGATGTCCTGCTCTTCATTGCCATTTAAATCAAAAATTTAAAAACTGTTTAGTATTTAATCTGTATTAATCACATAACACACATTCACATCCTGATGGATTTCATAATCGATTAGTTCTTTGTAGGAAATTCTGAAATAGTTTATTGATGTAATAATACATATATCGTGATCTTACGCTCATAAAACTTCGAAACCATGCCAAATGCTTAAGAATTATGTCCAAATGTGGTTTTTTCTTTAATTAAAAAAGTTAGAAAATGTAAACTTCTCAGATGAGATTCGGGAGCATTTGTGTCAGGAAGTGTATACATGAGTTAAGAAAAAGCCTTTTGATAATGTTTATAACACATTACTACTTAAAACAGCTTTTAAGGGGACACAGTACGATTCAAATGACAAAAATTGGTCAAAAAATCAAATCTAATTTTTTTAGCCTAAATTATTCTTTATAAATTTTTCTATAACCTCACAAAATTTGAAAGCTCTAAACTTAAAAATCGTAGAATTGTGATAGCTTTTACGTTCGTTTTTATTCACATCCCAATGACAAATCAAAACTTTAAACTTACTTATCTCAGACAGATAAAATAACGAGTTTGTTTTCATTTAAAATGCTAAGGCTTTTTTTCTATTGTGCCTAATGCTTTGAATTTTTTTTCACCTATTGCTAAAAGTGCATGTAACAAAAATTGGTATGCATTTTTGAATCAAAGCAATGCTTATTTTTCAAAAATATCTGAACTCAGAATATATTTATAAATTTTTTAAGGAATTTTCGATAAGCATTCATAAAAAGAAGTATTGTACAAATACCAAACATGTTATCACAAAATTCATATCAACTTTTGTTATACATAGTTTGACGAACTTGTAAATTAAATTTCATATGTGTACGTAAATTTTTGTAGGAGAAGTATCCTTTTAAATTTACTTCAAAAATTGAAACTTTTTTTCCTTAACAAATTAAATGTTTTATGAAATTTTGAGCACAAAATCTGTTTTACATAGTATACACACATAGGAGGCAATCAAAAATTTTTTTGAAAATCCTTAAATTAAAATTTTTTGCTTAAATCGTACCTGTTTCCTTAACTTAATATGCGAATTTTAATGTTTAAATTTTAATTCATTTATTAATTTTTTAAAAATAAATTGACTAGCATCAAAGACAAATTTAATTGAACCCTTGCAATATTAAATTATCATTGAGTTTAAAAAAGTGAAAAAAGAGATAAACAAATTTAAAGGAAATGCATTCCCGAATTCCGTAGTCAAAATTTGAAATCCGTATCTAAGTCTTGTTGTAAATGTGTAAGCATTGCATCGAACCAATCTTTTACCTTACCCCTTGAAGAATTTCTGAGAAAAAGATTCTACAATGTGGTTGTAGAGCATTATATTTTAAAGTTTATATATATACCACAATTGACCCAAAAAACTCCTCTTACAATTTCCTTCCGACTAAACATCGTTGTCGGCAGTTCTACATCAGGCACGAATCCAGGGGTGAAAGGCTTTGGATACCTTTTTAACACCCCCTCTACTAACTCACAGGGTTCCACTTTCGCAGAATTATGACTCGAACCCTGTGTAGCATTTGGAATAGTTGATATGACGCAAAACATTAAGAAATAATCATAAACACAAATATATAATTGTCAATTTATTGATTAATAGGGACGGAGATCAATTTAACTATAACCGAAGCAATAATACAAATATCTGAAAGTGTATTTTATGTATAAGTGTATTTGTGCATTATTATATATAATTATATGTTCAGTAATAACCCAAATTTAGGCAATAGGTGGGACTGAGGGATAATAGAGAAAGTCAAATTCGCGTAAGTCGGGGTATAATTTCGCATACAAATACAAATAATTTTTTTTAAATGCCAGCTCCTGATTTTGGGAATCCAGCAGTCCTTGATAATATTTTGGCAAATTGAAATAAATTTTTATGGTTAAGCGTCGATTCCTTGCGATATGTCTGAACATGTACATTACCTGAACAGGAAGCGGGAAGTGAGTAATTGAGTTTAGTAGCGCTCAAACAAAAGATGAATCGACGAGATTTGAAAATCATGTATCTCCGGGTTTACGTAAGTCGAAGTATTACTGTATAAGCAAAATACACTTCTATACATCTCTCTACATATTTTATGTATAAACACCAAAAGGTTTGAAGGCTCTCCAATACTGAGTTTCCTATGATGCTCCACTATGGAACACATGAATCGAATACAAACTGCAAAGAATGCTGGTCGAACAGCATTTCACTATGACAATTACTTTAATAGCAGATAAACTCTTGAATCTAGAGTAGGAATATCTATCTAGCTGATTGAATCAATATTATTTCCCACTGGCAGAATAAATATCAGCTAAGATTTTTTTTTTCGGGCACAAAACCCTCAATTTGTATATAGTAATACGACATACCCCGACTTACGCGATCCCGGAATCCCGTCGATTCATCCACCCCCCCTTTTTTCCCTTCTTTATTTTTAATCATTAAAACTCAGGTGGAATCAGTGTCAGAGCTTGATGAAATTGGTAATGTGATACAAGAAGTTATAAATCTTGCTATTCAAATAAATTTAGAAGGGGATATTGAGGACTATCAAGAACTGCTGGATTCCCACAATCAGAAGTTGACAATTGATGAGCTCATAGAAATGCAAGAGCAAGACATTGAAGAACTTGAGTCTTTAGACCTAGATTAGCCAGAAGATCGAATGACGGTTGGGAATTTGACAGAAGACCTCAGTTTAATTGAAAACGGGTTACAAATTTAAGTAAATACAGACTCCAACGAAGAGCAACAAAGCAAGGAATAAAAAATTATTAGCATGCTACGAGGAAATTTCGCGGAAGAAAAAAAAAAAAACTTCAAGCCGGTAGACTACTTTGTTAGATTTCGTAAAACCTTCTACATGAAAATAACTTTTGTTTGCGATTTTGTATTTGTGTTATCTAAGATTATATTAACAAATTACCGTATTTACTCAAATCTAAGCCGCTCAACAAGTTTTTGAGAAAAATGAAAAATAGTGTAATATCATCGATATTCAGTTTTATGAAACTATAACAAATTTAAAATGATAACTAATAAGAAGCGAATAAAAAGTTGTTTACTCGTTTTATAAACTTTTAAACACCTACATGAACCTGTCATTGCTGTAATTGTCCCATCCAACGAGTTTTTCTCTTCGATTCTAAGCCGCACCCGATTTTCCGTAGAATTAACTATGGATAAAAAGTGCGGCTTAGATTCGAGTAAATACGGTATTATTTTATTTTTTCTCCGACATCAACTAAAAATAATTTACATGTATTTGTATGCGAAATGATACCCCGATATACGCGACTTTGACTTACGTGGTTTTCGCTCAGTCTCACCTGTAGTGTAAGTTCAGGGTATATTGCTGTACTAAATCTAATCTGCATATGGCATTTTCCCTGTAAGGAGGAGGCAGTGAAACTTCAAAGAAAACAATTAGAAATTAGTTTTGAGAGGTAGACCTCGTGAAAAACCCTCATTACAACATTGCTTATCTGGTTTTGTAAATAATTGCTGAAATGGTTTTCTTTTCATTACCTTTTAACTTAAAATATTTTCTTGATGCTAATGAATCAGTCTGTTATAATTAAAATGAAACTTGAAACAATCAAAAGCATTAGAATTGTATAAGAATTATATCAATGTCCCGTATAAAAATTCTAAATGAGAAATTAATTAAAAAACAACAAAAGTATAATAAATAAATAAATGAAGTTACAACTTAAAAAATAATGTGAAAATATATAGCGTTATAACGTTTTTCAATGAGTTTATAAAGTTTCCCAAAAAATAACACTACATATTGCGTATATTTATTTAAAAGAAACATTATCAATTTTTCAGTTGTATGAAATAAAAATCATTAAATGCATTATCAATCTTCCGTCAATAACGCATGTCAAATGCTGAAATATATTTCGTTTTCGACTTTTATTTGTCATATCAAATACATTTGATTCTTTTTTGACCAATGACACATTGTTTTTGTGGCACATTTAAACCGTAATATTTTATAATTCTATCATAAAACAAAATGAGTTTTTAACTAAAAGAAATTAAGCTGAAAATTCATTCAGTTAGATATAAGTTAACAAATAAAAAGTTATTTTTTTATGTAAAAAGCATAATATTAATTAACATAAGATGTATTAAAAAGGAAAGATCCTAGAAGTTATGACGTGGGGCACCAAATAGGGCCTATATCGGACTGGACCCTGCCTTGAAGAACCAATGGTGTTGGAGGTACTGTCTGAGGGAACCGATAACAGATTAAACAGAATTTTTGTCAAAAATATATTACTTATGTACAGTATGTATTTTTTTAATAATTGCATTAATACATAAATGTACTCTTTTAATACAGGACTTTTAACGTCTGTATAATATTTATACTGTATAATATAAACTTTTTAAAAATACTTTAAATCATACATATGTATACAATTGTTGTTTTATTACATAGTTTCAAATTAAATGTGTTAGAAAAAATTTCTCTTCGTGTACTTTGGGAGTTTTTTCCTACTTTTTTATAATTCGAAGTTTTCTACTGGTCCCTCCAACTTCGAATTATCGAAAGTCAAGTGTAGTTAATAATTTTTTTATATTAATTACAATTTTAGGAAATATTACCCACATAAGGAAGAGAGAATTGATTTTATTTTAATTTACGTTCCACTGTGAATTAAGAGAGTAATTGGTGAAATGTCTAAAGGAACCGTGCTTACCCGAAAGAGATATAAACCGGACCGGTTCCACGAGTAGCAACCACCACCGAATTCAGCTTTTATTGCGCCCCTTCACACGGTGGATTTTCAGAGGCATCAGGCCTCGAACTTGTTACTGGACAACGCAAACCCTGAATTTTTGTGGCTATCGAGGCCATAAGAGAGAAAGACATGGTTTATATTTTGCAATTTGATAGAGCTTCATTAAAGAGTGTTATTTTTTCTGAAAGCTATTTATTTAAAAAATATTTGGTAATAATTTAGTAATTTATAAGGTTATTTAACTGCTTCTATATTTATCAAATTTTATAACGAAAGTTCATTGATTAAACTCCTTGTAAAGAATGCAATGAGTAATTGATAAACTAACAGTTATTGATAAACTTCTCTGGAAATTAATCTTCATCCTTTAGAATATTTTTTTAAGTATTAATTGTTGACAAAAAGACTTAACAATGATGATTCAGAAAAACAAATGCATTTATTGAGAAGGCGAAAAAAATTTACACTGATATCAGCTAAAGGAAAAGATTTTATAAACATTAATTTTGTGAAAAATAAAATCATTGTATAAATACAATTAATTATTTCGATTAATAATAGCTTTGAATGCAAGAAATAATCAACACAAGACAATAAATAATCAATAATTTCACATCAGAATTGCAAACATTCTTTTGTTCAAAGCGGGAAATTAAAATTTTTGGTTTGTTATATCAATCAACAAATCTTTATGTGCCTTAGGATAGTTTTTTAATTAAAAGGATACAAAAGTGCTAAAAGAAAAACAGTAATAATGATATAGTATTAAAAAAATTACATTTTGTAAAAAAATATAATATTACTTAATTATTAAAAGCTACTTTTGACTAGTTAGATTAATGATTTGATTGTTAGATATTTATTTGTATCATTTTTGAAACAACAAAAAGATTGCAATGATACCATTGAAAAGAAAACATTTTCAGTGATACCTTTTTTGGATTTGAATATTTTCCTTCTAATTTATTATACTTTTAATAAATTTATGTTTTCTTAAAAAATTATGCAGTATCTATGTCGATGAATTTAAATTCTGTAAAATACTTTACGAAAAAATTTAATTCAGAAAATAAATAGATGTAAAAATAAAATAATCATTTCGTTTGGTTCTGTTTTATTAAGGTACCGGAAAACATTCGGAACCGTGATTTTGAAAAAGCGTACAAATGAATAATTATTTTGATATATAGTGTCAGTTGAATCAGAATCAGAATACATAAAACTGTTTTAAAAATATTATTACAAAGGAAAAAAAATTAAATATAATTTTTTTGACAAAAATTAAAGAAAGAACGATATACGAAAGAACGAATGTAATAATCTTCATAAAATGAATTTATATGTATATTCTAATTTGACTATCACTAAATATCAAAAAAGATTATCCATTTATATTCTTTTTTTAATTTATTTTGTGATATAAAGTATGTGTCGTATTCTAATTTCTTGTTATTTATTTTTATTACAAAGCAAATTTTCATCTCTCATTCAATTCATTTTTATATAACTGTATAACTACCTTTATAAGGAAAACCTTCGAAAAGCCTTATTATAAGGCTATTTGTCCTTTTAAAATATTACATAAATTTAATTCTTGTTGTTTCAGGAAGTACAAAACTGAAACCTCCCAGTACAATATAACAAGAACCTTGCATAATGAATTTTTGTAAACTACTCCCATTTCTTAAAGTTTTTGTTTGAAACTTTGAAACAAACGGACTATCAAAATTCGAAGAAGAAAGGCAAACCTCTTTATCTGGAATTTAACTATTCATAAGGCGGGAAACATCAATCAATTTATTACATTATTCGAGAGTTTAATTCTTTGTTGCTCTAGTAGACAATATATGTATACTTTTTTTGTTTCCTCCTTGGCAAAAACAATAGTTGGACGTACCCTATCTCAATTAGGGTTCTCCCGAAAGAAAGCGGCAATTGTTTTCTACTCTTGATGAAGGTTAACAGGTATATCACCTCCACTCAACAACTTTCTCTGAAGTCATTGTCTTCGAATAAGGGACACGGGGACTTTCTATGGCCGACCATCGTGTTAATGAGGCATGCTTCATGGACATCTTCAGGGCGAGCAAGGAATGTGTTCCAAACGCATCTTACAATGGGCAGGTATTTCTTTCATTGTAGAACATGTGAATGATGTCAAAAAAGCAGTTTGGTAATATCGTCCCGTATTGTTCTGGGTGAGAATTCAGGTCTATTGTGTTACCGTCTGTCTAATGAAATTTTTCAGCGTTTAATTGCAGTAGCAGGAGTTAGAATGTTTTAAGGCATGACCTGATATTGTAGGTCAGCCGAAATGCCGCCTTCGCAAAAGTAAAAGGATTTCACTTCGGGTGGACGTGATGACGTAACTGCTACGTATCCACGATAATGTTGGAGATTTCAAATCATCGTTACTCTCAATAGAAATAAAGCTTATTGTCTGAATGGAAGCGAAAGTTTCGTAAGACATAATAAAAAAGACGAGGCTTACTATTCATCCTTTAAGAATTGAAGCACGATTGCAGTATTTGTATTATTTACACTCGAATAAGCTTAATATTTTCATCGCATTAACCTCCGATTTCTTTTAATATTATTCGGTTTCTGTTGTGTTCTTGCAAGACTTTGTTGCTGAAAACGCTTATGAATACGAATAAATGAAGCATGAATAACCGAACTGTTGATGTGTGAATAATCATTTGGAAAAAAATGTTCTTTAGAACATTTGCCTATTATCAATTGTAATATTTCAAAATGGCGACTTTTTTTTAATGCGTAAATAAAAACTAAAGAAAATTGTGAGAAACGTGTTAAAAATTTCATCTTTTTTAAAAATTGATCATTAGAAAAAAAGGTTATGAAATTAAAAAGTTTAATATTTATGATACTATTTTAAAACTAGATTATGAAAATTTCACCGAATATCGTTTTTATGTTTGACCTTGTCGAATGAAAAAAATGCTTACAAATACGAGCAACCGAAGCATGAGTAATTGAATTATTGATGTGTAAACAATCGTTTAAAAATAATCTTTAGAACATTTGCCTATTATCAATTGTAAAACTCAAAATAGCTTTGTTGCGTAAACAAAAGTTAAATTCATCTTTTTAAGTTGATCATGACATAAAATTTCAAATAAATGCACAAAGTATAGTATGTATGGTACTTTTTTACAACGTTGTTATTAAAATATCATCTGCAGAACACCTTTGAAAAATCGTCCTCTGAAACTTTAGGAATTACTTGTTTTTTAGGCAACAGAATTTGAATTTGTGGCATTATTAATTTTCACCTGATATATTAAGTTGCAGAAAGCGTTCCTGGTATAGTTGTTTTTTTAAATATTTTTTAATTTAAACTGTTTTTTATAATTAGTATCACGAATTGGCATAAAATTCGGTAAACTAATTTTTCACAAATCATCTAAGTAATATATATTTATATTTCATATACACACCCTCACATTCACGTTAAAACTGATTTAAAACAAAGGTAAAATGTTGAAATTTATGTATGCAGTATTTTTAGTAATGCTTTCTGATTCTATATTCGTATTCATGCGAGACTATTTAGCTTGGTTTCATTTCTCATTTCAGTTCTAAGTCAAACTGCTGCCAAATCAACAAAACTAAAATTTTGATATTAAAAGAACAGTTTTTTAAAAAAAATTATACTTATTTGAATAACAATTGCAATTCTGTCTCAGACAACAAAATAATGGATAAATACAGCAATAAATAAGTAAATATGATTATAATAAAAATATGCAAGAGTTCGCAAAGAAACTGCATGCAATTAAAAGTTTCGTATACCAAGACAGGCGTGACGTCATATAGCTAAAACAACAGAAAATTTAAACACATTATTATTTAAACACATCATTATTTAAACGTCTGAGTTGTTCTGAATTTGTGCTTCATCACAAATATGCTAAACTTTTCTTTTAATAATAGTAATTTAGGTAATGATGCTCAGTGGCTGAGTGGTTAGTGCATCGCACTTCCACAGGTCCTCGGTTCAAACCCCGGGCTGGGCAAGGTTGATTCATCCCTTCATTGGGTCGATAAATGAGTACCAAACTTGCTTGGGAACTTAACACTGGGGAGTTTGTGTCAGTCTGACCACCTGGTCGGATCATCTGCTCATGCACCTAGGGCCAAGGTCACGTATCCTAAATGGGGAACAGTAGGCGCACCTCATGGGCTATTGCGCTACTGAGTTAAGTTAATAAAGATATTAGTTAATAGAGTATAGACCACACAGCGGTTGTTAAACTTCCGATGTGCTACACGGTCCCCCATTACGTATCAGTCTGGCATCGCAGACCCCCAAGATTTTGAACACCCCTTCCTGACTCCCAACAAATGGCTGAAAGATTTAAAGGTTCCTCAATAATTCTAAGAGTACTTTAGAAAAAAAATTTGAAACTTTTTTTTTTTATCCTGTGAGAAAAAAAATAGTTAACGTCTAATAAAAGTTTTTAAAAAAAGTAATTTCAAATAAATAATGTACTTAATTGTGTTAATTAAAATTTTTTATGAGAAGGATGTTGCCGAACTTCTTTTACAAGTGGTGTTATGTCAAGTGTAATATTTGAAATTTGCAATCCCAATTCCTATTCTACGCTTTCTTGACGGCTTCTGTACTTACAATATTTTTTAGATAAAAAGCTGAAAATGTTCTTTCACATAAATAAGTAGTTTGGAAGAGCTGACCGAAATACATGTTTTAATATTTTTTTCATTGAGTGTAATTTTATGATCTAGTCTAGGATGGCCCATCTTTTAATTTTTCCACGAGGCTTTTCAAGTCTGCGAAAAATGAAAATATTAAAATTAAAGGAGAGACCTTCGTGGACCCCCTGGAAAGGTGCTACCGGGCCCTGGGAGTCCACGGACCACAGTTTAAGAACCGCTGGTATATATATATATATATATATATATATATTACTAGCTGTTACCCGCCCGCTTCGCTGGGTGTTTCATGATGTTTTATAAATTTTTACTGCTTATATATATATATATAAATTATTGATATCTAAGTCCTAGCATTAAGAATTCGATTGAATTGAAAAATATACTTATACCTGTAACTGACACCTGTTGATAAAAAAAAGGGCAGAACTAATCTAATTTGTATTTTTTAAAATCTCTAAAATTGAAGCATAGATTGATGTTTGCTCTTTCGTAACCCAAAAACCAAGTGGATTCCCACAAAACCAATTTTAGTTGGATCTCTACTCCGTAAATTGAACATGCAAGTTAAATTTCAAGTCTAAATCTAACAGAAAAAAGCAAAAGTTTTACTATAAATATCCCCGTAATCCCGTTAAGAGCCGTTTTCCAAAATAACCGCTCTTAGCGAATTTCAATTCAACAAAAGAAAAATGCAAACCAAATTTCATTATTATAGTCCTTGTAGCTCGAAAAAAGTAATTTTTTTTGTCAATACGTCCCAGTACTTGACCAGCTACCCCCCAGAACTTGATTTGCTTAAAATTTATTCTTAGTGGATCCCTATTCAACAAAAGAAACATGCTTAACAAATTTCAAGTATATGGGTCTAACAATTAAAAACAGGAATTTTTTCTGTAACTCCTCTTGACCCCTCGCAAACATCTTTGGGGGTCAATTTTCATTTTACTCTTTGTTAGAGGAACTCTATTTCATGAAAAGAACATGCCTACCAATTTTCAAGCAGGATGATCAAGTAGTTTAAAAATGGAAATATTTATCGATTACGCCTCTTAATCTCCCGAAATTAAACTTAGTAGTTGATATTCGCGAAACCCATTTTGTAGCGGTTCTCTACTTTACGAAAGGAATCTGCTTATCAAATTTCAAGACTGTACGTCTAACAGTTTAAAAATGGGGGTAATTGTCTATAACGCCACTTGAGCCCCCGCAACGCCACTTCTGGGTCTGTTTTCACAAAACCCATTTTGTAGGGGAATTGCACTCTAATGAAAGGAATCTGCTTAGCAAAATTTGAAGACTGGGCGTCTAGTTAATTAAAAAATGCAAAAAAATTATCAATAACGCCCCTTGAACCCCCGCAACACCACCTAGGGGTCGATTTTCACAAAACACATTTTGCAGTGTATTTCTATCCTATAAGAGGAATCTGCTAACCAAATTTCGGGACTGTGAGTTTAATAGTTTAAAAAAAGAAATAATTATTTATATCTGCCCTTAACCCCCCGCAACACCCCTTGGGGGTCAATTTTCTCCAAACCCGTTTTGTAGCGGATATTACTCCATGAAAGAAACATTCCTACCAATTTTCAAGCAGGTAGGTCAAATAGTTTAAAAACGAAAATATTTATCTCTTACGCCACTTATTCCCCTGCAACACCACTTAGAGGTCTGTTTTCACAAAACCTTCTTATAGCTGATCTCTACTCTATGAAAGAAATCTCTTTATCAAATATAAAGACTGTGCGTCTAATAGTTTAAAAATGGAAATAATTATCTATAACGCCCCTTAAGTCCCCTCAACGCCACTTGGGGGCAATTTTCACGAAACCCATTTTTAGCGTATCTCTACCCTATGAGAGGAATCTGCTTACTAAGTTTCAAGACTGTACGTCTAATAACTTAAAAATAGGAATTTATAACGCCCCTTAAACCCCCCGCCCCTGCAACACCCCTTGGGGGTCAATTTTCCCAAAACCCATTTTGTAGCGGATATTTACTCCAGGAAAGAAAACTTACCTACCAATTTTCAAGCAGGTAGGTGAAGTAGTTTAAAAACGGATATATTTATCTATTACGCCCCTTAATCCCCCGCAACGCCACTTAGAAGTCTGTTTTCACAAAACCCGTTTTGTAACTGATCATTATTCTACGAAAGGAATCTATATATCAAATTTAAAGACAGTGCGTCAAATAGTTTAAAAATGGAAATAATTATCTATAACGCCCCTAAGCCCCTGCAACGCCACTTGGGGGTCTATTTTCAGCAAACTCATTTTGTAGCGGATCTCTACTCTCTGAAAGGAATCCGCTTACCCAATTTCAAGATTGTACGTCTAATAACTTAAAAATAGTAATTTATAACGCCCCTTAAACCCCCCGCCCCCGCAACACCCCTTGGGGGTCAATTTTCCCAAAACCCATTTTGTAGCGGATATTTACTCCAGGAAAGAAACTTACATACCAATTTTCAAGCAGGTAGGTGAAGTAGTTTAAAAACGGATATATTTATCTATTACGCCCCTTAATCCCCCGCAACGCCACTTAGAAGTCTGTTTTCACAAAACCCGTTTTGTAACTGATCATTATTCTACGAAAGGAATCTATATATCAAATTTAAAGACAGTGCGTCAAATAGTTTAAAAATGGAAATAATTATCTATAACGCCCCCTAAGCCCCTGCAACGCCACTTGGGGGTCGATTTTCAGCAAACTCATTTTGTAGCGGATCTCTACTCTCTGAAAGGAATCCGCTTACCCAATTTCAAGATTGTACATCAAGTAGTTTAAACATGGAAACAATGATTATTAAAGCCCTTAACCCCCCGTAACGCCCCTTGCATTTCGACTTTCGGAAAATCCTTTCTTAGCTGATGTCTACTCTATCAAAGGAACATGTCTACCAAATTTCAAGTCTGTAGGTTGAATAGTTCCAGAGATTTCGTGATTAGTCAGTCAGTCAGTCAGTCAGTCAGTCAGTGAGTGAGTCGCTTTTCTCCTTTATATATATAGATATACACTGGTGTGCAAAAATTAAGGACGAAGTCGAAAAATTAGCATATCAGCTGAACGAAGAGGCAGAGTGGACAGAAAGACCAATCAGGAGATAAAGTGAGGTGATGTACGGTAGCACATGCGCAGTTATGCAGGTAGACGTAATGGGTGAGTGTCTGAGTAGTAAAGCATGTTGTAGGTGTAAGATTAGTATTTCTGGCAAAGAGATTGCACACCGTATAGCAGTTAAAATCACACCGAGTTGCTGCCTCAGCCAGAAATGGCGAATAATCAATCTGTTAGACGCCATCTGGATGCTTTTACCCGAGGTCGAATGATTTGGAAGTTGGAGGAAGGTCGCAGTTTGACAAGTGTGGCTGCAGAGTTCGGAATTGCTCACAGCATCGTTTCACGACTTTGGAGACAATTTCAAACTACAGGAACAGCTATCCGGGGTTTCAGTAGTGGTCGTCCAAGAGGAACCACACCCGCAGATGACCGGTATATTGCCTTACAGGCCAGAAGAAACAGGCGGCAGACAGCGGGAGAAATCGCTAGACACACGACACAGGCGACTGGACGACCAAAATCGCGTTTTACCGTGGCCAGAAGACTGCGCGGTGGTGGTCTGTTTGCACGATGCCCTGTACGGTGTGTACCTCTAACGCCTGTCTATCGGAGAAGGCGTTCTCTGTGGTGCCGGGAATACCGGAATTGGAGAGACAATGAATGGGGACGAGTACTCTTTACAGATGAGAGCAGATTCAGTCTGAGTAGCGATTCTCATCGCATACTCATCTGGAGAGAGCGGGGAAGCCGCAATCATCCCTCGAACATCATTGAAAGGGACAGGTATGGAGGTGGCGGTGTTCTCGATTGGGGAGGCATCATGCTTGGTATTCGTACAGACCTTCACATCTTCGACGCAGGTTCAGTCAACGGGACCCGTTATTGTAACGAGATTCTTCTTCCATATGTGCGGCTTTTTAGAGGCGCTATGGGTCCGCAGTTCCTTTTCATGGACGACAATGCACCATGTCATCGCACAGTAGCTGCCGAACAGCTCTTAGACAGTGAGGATATTGAACGTATGGATTGGCCGGCACGATCTCCGGATCTCAATCCCATCGAGCATGTATGGGATTTTCTAGGCAGACGCTTGGCAGCTCGTACCACCAGTAACGATTCCGGAGCTTCGATTGGCGCTGCAAGACGAATGGGCAGCAATGCCTCAACAACTCATTGACACCCTCATTCTCAGCATGGGCAGACGCTGTGAAACCTGCCTAGTAGTCAGGGGAGATCATATCCCCTACTAAAGACCGGATATTTCTTGCTGGACACCCATCACAGGGATGTTTCGGCCTTCAGTCGCATTGCGCTCCAAGCTACTTTTTCAATAAAGCTTCTTTTTATCCCTCTGATTTCTCTTTTAGTAAGTGTTGCTTACATTACTCATGTCCTTACGTATTGGGGCTCTTACGTTATTAAATGTGTTGATTTGGAATGCTTTTGTACAAAGTTATATTGAAAAAACCGTCTCGTCCTTAATTTTTGCACACCAGTGTATATTACTTTTTCGTAAATACCTGCTATCTCCTTGGTAGTTCATTTCCGGAAACCCATTCTTAGCGGATCTCTACAGAATAAGAAAAACATGTTTACCAAATTTCAAGCTGTTAGTTCAAAAATAGGTGTTTTTGTCTATAACGCCCCCACAACTCCCCCTGGATTCGATTTCCGCAATAGCAGCTCTACTCAATAGCACAGACACATGTTTGCTAAATTTCAAACCTGTAGGTTTGATAAGTTGAAAATAGGAATTTTTTTTTATCTATAAAGCCTCCGTAACTCTTCTTGGTGGTAAAGTTTTGCAAAACCCGTTCTAAGTGTATCTCTACTCAACAAAAGAAACATGCTTATCGAATTTCAAATCTGTAGGTCTAATAGTTCAAAACAGGAATCTTTTCTACTCTATAACACCTCCTCCAATTACCTTTCTTGGGATTTGATTAGCGCAAAACCCATTTTTAGCAGATCTCTATTCATAAAAAATAACATGCTTGCCAAATTTAAAATCTGTAGATCTAATAGTTGAAAAAGGGAGTTTTTATCTATAAAAGCCCCCAAACCTATACCTTGAAGGCAGAATTCAGCAAAAACCTGTTCTTGACTGATCTCTACTCTACAACAAAAATATTCCTGCAAAATTTCAAGTCTGTAGGTCTAATAGTTTCAGAGATTTCGTGAAGCGTGAGTCATTTTTCTCCAATATATATAGATTAAACATATTCTACAAATTAAAACAGCAAAACATTTTTCTTGTTAATAAATAATTATCCGATATTGAAAAGTAACGAGAAATTTTCGGTGGATTATCTCAAACTACTGTATATTCATAAAAGTTTGTGTATGGATTTATATAATTTTTACAAACTAAACTAAACTAAACTCAGGGGCTCAACAGCCCATAAAGGCCAAGGTCTACTGTGCCTATCTCAGTATTCGTGACCTAGGAAATTGAGGTGCATGAGCAGATGTTGTGGCCAGGTGGTCAGTCTGACGCAAAACCTTAAGTGTTTAGTTCCCAAGCAAACTTGGTACCCATTTATCAACTCACTGAAGGGAAAAAACGCAGAGTCGATCTTACCTAACCCGGTGTTTGAACCCAGGACCTGTGGCGAGGAAGCGCGATACGCTACCACTCAACCATTGGGTTTCACAGAATTTATAATTTATATAAATATAAACAGAAATAATGATATAATTTTTAAGGGAACCGAGACGTTCTCTATGACGCAAAGCAAGCAAAATTTCGATTTTCGAAGGAACATTATTTTCTAAAGCAAAAAGACGCCATAAACAAAAAAAATTGTGCCACACATTCTACATACTTTCTTAATACACTATAACATAAAATTTTTAAAGGTGTACAATATTTTTAGAAATATAAGGATTTGAAAAAGCACACTTCAAAAGGTGCTTTCGTATACATGGTGTTGATTAGGTACATGTAGTTTTCCTTTTATAGCATATAAAACAACAAATCATGCTGTTTTAGTTACAAAATTGTACCTTTATTTAAATGCTCTAGCTTTTTTTTATACTTCATTGCTTAGAAATTTTTTTAAAAAAATTTGAATCTTGATTTTTTTAATTTTGATAAAAATGGTCATTTTGTTTAGAAAATTGGAAGTAAAACTAAAAATACTAACATTCCTGGAATTAAATTAGTAGCATTAAATACATTATTACTGTACAAAAGCTCATACCAAATTTCACTAAAATATAATAGATAGATTTTTCTATGGATGTACCTAAAAAATAGAAAAACACATTTTGAGTAATATGAAAAAAACTAAATAAAATGGTACAGATTACTAAAATTTGATATTTAAAATATTCCAGATTTGTATTCATCTTGCATGAACACTTCTAAAGCAACCTTCTTCCTTTTATTTTGTCTTTCCATAGTCTTGGCCTCTTTGCTGGCTTTTTAAACTGTCATCTCGGCTTCACAAATTCTAACTTTGTCAATTTTTCGAAGGCCTTCACAAGTGTTTATCCCAAGATTTATTTTTAGTGCTCTTAATAATTTTTTTCCTGCGTGTGCATCTGCATTAAAGCATATCACTGCGTCCATTACATCAATTTGAAATTTTTTTTTGTGCTCACAATTATGTTTTTTTGAACTTGATTCCATGCACAGTTATTTAAGCTTTCATTTGGGTTTTGGGTACGATCATGCAACCATTTTAGTAAAAGTTCTTTTGCAGATAAGTCTCTAAATACATGTTTAAAAAATTGTGTATATGTTTGCAATTATGTTTTTAATCTTGACAAGAACTGGTTCTGTGTGGAAATGTTTGTAGATATACTTTTCTCCAGATACAAAGACATTTGTTGTAACCGCCATAGCTGTTGTTTACATTTTAAAACTGCAATTTCTCGGGTATTAAGCTTTAAACCTATACATGTTATACATTTTTGGAATCAGCATTAAATTTACTATTTTTTAAGAAAAAATCAAATAATCGATTTCCCGAAGGTGAATAACGTCCCGGTTCCCTTAAGTTACATTTTTTAAATATTTTAATTGTATATATAATTTATTATTTACGATAAATATTTATATAATTATCATAAAAATACATATATGGTAATATACTTTGAGTAAATCTGATTTTTGAAAATGAAGATCTAAACAGATAAATATTGTATGTATATATTGCATTTTTAAAATCTTTAGAGAGAGAGTATTTCATTAAAAAATACAAATCTTAAATCATTAAGCCAAAACATCTTTATTAGGTAAACTCTATGATTGATATATTAATGAATTTTTATCACTGATAAAGCAGATTTCTTTAAAATTTCCTTCTGTGATTGGAATACTCATGAAACCTTTGTTTTTATCGTGTCACCTTTAGCAATTTCCCTGATTAATACGTGATGCAATTCACACACAAGTTTAGTTCATAGAAAACGATAGTAAAATGCGGTTGGGCATCTAAATTGCGGCTTAATTGGGGCAGATTTAAACACATATAATAAAAGCAATAGACTGAAAAATAATATTTTGACAATTCGTTTCATCCTTTTTAGATCTTTCCTGAGGCCATCTGCCACCTGTTGTTTTATTTATTTTTGGCATCCGCTTTTTTCATCTGCCGTTACACTTTGCGTGTGTGAAACCGCCGGGATGAGTTCATGAAGAACAGAAAATGATTCTGAAATTGGAGCGACAGCAATTAAACGACTAAAAACGTCGTCAATCTTATCTCTTCGTGTTTCCTATAAGGAAACCATTTACCTCTGAGTTAGCGCGTGTCTTTTAAAAAGTGGCCATTTCTTTTTTAGAATTTGAATCTTTACTTCTGTTTATGCATAGTCGTTACATTTTTTAAAATAAATATGAGTTCTTATATCCGTATGTATATTTCCCTTTGGGACAAGATAAAAAAAAATGACATTTAGGTTTGCTTACTCCCCTTTTTTCGTCTTTCAGTAAGCAATTTGTATGCTGTGTTTGTGTTCTTAACCTATTTCTACAAAGGAATAATTGCAATGGCTTTCACCTCAACGCTTGTTATCGTAATTTCAGTAGGTCCATTGGGTGCTTTTCTGTTAATGGGTTCAGGTTTTATAAATATTTGCTTAGAATTTCGACACACGTTTTTGCAGAGTGCTTATAGCTTAGTAGAGTATTAATAATTTTCTGTAAAGTGCGTGGGTTTATTTGATAACATCTTTGAAACATTTTACTGCCATGTAATATTTAGAAATTAGTGTATGTGTACCGCATTTCATAAAAAGAACAGCTTAATTCGATTTTCGTGTTTGGTTGCTATTAATTATACGTCCGCTATATAAAAGCTTTTATCGTTTTATTTTTATAAATTTATCACAATGCAATAAATTATGCAGTCAATCATTTTGAATAGTTTAACAGTTCAAATTCACGATAGGATAGATCCATTATTTATTCTTTTTATCGCCATTTCTTTTACTTTTTACTTTTCTAGTGTTAGCTACAATAAAAGTTATTTCTTTAAATAGGAAGTCATTTGTTTTTTATACAAGTTTTGAAATACTTCATAGTTATCTTCAAGACAGTATAGAACACTTTTGGGATAGGTTATAGGAGGATTTGTGTGTAATATATAACTCTTATTTTGTATGTAGATTTAAATTTAGTATTCAAATGAGGTGCATAAATAAATACAAATTTTAATACCAAATAAATAATGATAAATCAGCATCTTAAAGATTTACTATTTTGAAATGACTATCAACAATTCTCTTTTCAATTATTTGCTACCTTTATCCTCTAAATACAAGGTATCTATTCTGAAGCTTCTTGTATGAACTAATAAAACACTTAGTTATAAAAAGTATAAGCTAAATAATAAAAGTAAACCTCGTATCTCTTCAAATCATAGCACAGTTATAGAATGAACGAGATTCATTGTTTGATAAACACCATTTATCAAGCGTGGGAGGATAATAATCAGAAGTACCAGAAGCTAAATAAAGGCGTATGCTAACGATCTAGGGCGGAGAGATACTTAGGTGGGGCTATGGTATTCAGACTTTTTATTGAAGACAAACAATTAAAAAAGAATTCAATCTCCTGATGACTAAAGTCATAGCTGCAGTTAAAATTATGTTGATTATTGAAGTTATCAATTAAATAATTTATTCTATGCATTAATTATTATGTTTTATTTAATACGAGATAATAATAATTATACGAGTAGACTGTTATAATTTCCAAGAAATCTGTAGGGAAATGATTTCGTGTACAAAGATCTGATAATCTTATATTGTGCATAATTTTATGATTTTACATTGAATATTATGTGATTAAAACAAAAATGATAATTATAATGTATAAATTTTGAGCTCGTGTTATGAGAGATTTTACTATAGGAGATTATTTACAAGATATTACGCAAAGATTTTATTCAACAATATTTTTTCTTCTAGTATTATTTAATGTAATTTCTTTTGTAGTATTGTGTTAATCAAAACTATTGCAAATAAAATAAAAGAAATAGTATTATAATTTTTTTCTTCTACCTGTTTCAAAATTTATTTTCATTTTTAATCTGAAAGCATTTGTTTTGAATTCTAGTGCGTGTGAAATTTGCAATGTTGCAAATATTTTTATTAACCTAGTTTCGTTTAAAATGTAAGATTTTAGATTATTAAAGAAGTGAAAATATCACTCTTTTTCCAATTTCATAATTTATTATTTTACGTAAATTTATTATTTTTGTGTGAGAGGAAAACTGGAATGTTCAATTATTTTTATATTTCCCTCATTTTTGTTCCAATTACAGAACTTAGTGAAAAACCATAAATTTTTTCTATGGATTTTTTTAAAATTCTTCATTCTATACATATTTACTGATGTTTAAATATTACATAATAATAACAGTTTTTTGTATAGTCACAAAACTGTTAATTATAATCTCGCTTGGTGGCAACATAATTCTGTTAAAACTATTATAAATTTCTCTCACTGCTTAGAAGAGAAAAATATCAGATGTAAATTTTTGATGACTTAAAATTATTCTGGTTAATTATTAATTATTATAGTAACAAAAGTAAGAAATTCATTTTTTGTTTTCATAAGCAAAATATTTCCTTGGTATTATAGTTATATTATTAATTGCAAATAATTTGTTGTATTGTCTGACAAAGAAAAAGTCACACAGAAACTCCTTTCAAATAGTATATGTTTTTAACTACTGTACATTAGTTTTTCACCTCCAATTAATTTTATAAAGAACTCCATTTACTCCTTTTGCTTGTATATGTTTCTAAAAGATTTTTTAAGAATTATTTAGGTTGAAGCGAGTTTATTTTTTCTTTCTTCAAATTTTGTGTTTGTTATAGTATGTTCCAACGGAGACTCAGTGTCAAGAAAGAAGAAGGGGAAAAAATCGCTAATTAATTAACATTATAATGATTTTGAAACTACAATTATTATAATTGCATATTAATGAAGACACAGTGAAAATTTTTAAACTTAATCAAAGCAAATTAAACGTAAATTTCCAATCTATATAACTCTCCCTTTTGTACAACTACACAACTCGAGTATAAAAGTGAGTTTGTGCGATTTAGTCAAAAACAAACTTATTTTTGACGAATGATACACTATGAATCTCGAAAGTGCTATTTAGAATTCCTCAACTGTAACCGCCTGAAGGCTCCAGAATGTGTTGTAAGTAAAACAATTTGCTTTTTTTCTTTGCTACTGTGTACTACTGAGTGTAGCGCTGCTTGCTTGAAGATTTTCAAGCCTCAAAATGCGGACTTCAAATGTTTCATCTTCTTTTGTCAATGAACTTACCTTCATCCTTATATGTTAACTGTTCACGAAACAATGTTAGTGAGTTTGAAAATTAGCTTCAACCGATTATAAAAGCACTACTTTTTTATTGTAGTTGAAAATGAATTTTTATTCAGAAGTTTAATGTTTCTTAGACATTTTTACTCTTGGAAATTTAATTCTATTTTTCATTATTTCAGTTGTAAAATAATCTTATTAAAGGGACACAGTACAATTCAATTGACAAGCATTGGTCAAAAAAAGAATCAAATCTAATTTTCTTAGCCTAAATTATTTTTTATATATTTTTCTGCAAACTCACAAAATTTGAAAGCTCTAAGTTTAAAAAACGCAGAGTTGTGAAAACTTTTATCACTGAAAGATATCACGATAAAATAACTAGTTTGTCTTCATTTAAAATGCTAAGGCTTTTTTTTCTATTCTGCCTAATACTTGGAAATTTTTTTCACTTGTTGCTAATAATACTCGGAATAAAATTTGGTATGCATTTTTCAATCAAATCAATACTTATTTTTTAAAAAAATAATTTAATTTAGAATTTACATATCTTTTAAGGAATTTTCAATAATCATTCATAAAAAGAAGTATTGTACGAATACCAATCAATCGCAAAACCCATACCAACTTTTGTTATACATAGCTTGACATACTTGTAAATCAAATTTCACGTATGTACGTTAATTTTTGTAGGAGGAGTAGCATTTCATAAGTTTCAAGTTTTTCCCTTATAAAATTAAATGGTTAGCTTTTTATGAAATTTTGAGCACAAAATCTGTTTTACATCATGCATACACATAGGAGGTAACCAAAAAATAATAAAAATCATTAAATTAAAAATTTTTGTGTAAATCGTGCCATGTTCCCTTAAAAAAAATCTGTATGCTTTAAGTCAATTAAATGTTCATTTAGGTTGTAGTTTGAAGCAACACGAGGGATATTATGGAGGAACCTCATAATTTTAAGCCACGGTCAAGTGACGAAAATTATATCTGTGAGGTGCTACCCCACTCTCCAAATTTCTACACCACTCCAACGGGAGGACTTTGAGAGTCTACACATTTAACCTGGATCAGCCTCTATGCTCGTCGAGTTTTCAGTGGCATCAAGGATCGACCTCACGACTCGACAGAAACAACGTCTGCCACGTATTCACAACCACGTTAAGTCGGCTGCAAATAAAGTTTTTGATCAATATTAGGAACATAATTTTTAACTTATTAATAATTATTTTACTCGTTTTGGAATAATTTTTTTGAAGAAAACATTGAAGGAAAAGTGTATAACTATAATAGTACAGATCGATTTGAAAAGTTGTGTCCTTTCTCACTTTAACTAATAAATCTGCAGATTGTCTAAATAATCTCGCCATTTCTTTATAAGCCCTGATTAAAATGAAAATAACGCGTTTGCTTGAGTAACAGCAAAGGTTTTATAATCTTGTGACGGTTCTATCTGAGCTCCTTCTACTAATAGTCCTTTTGAGGAATTTCTGGTCTTTAAAAATAATTTTACTATAAAGCTCCTCTTCGATGGAGAAGACGTGATTATGGAACATAAGACTACTATATATAGCCTGGGATCTTCAGGTTAGAGGAGAGATAGGATAGCTTTAATGTGAATCGCGGATATTTAATATTTGATAATTGAATTACTTAAGGTAACGAATTGTCACTGGAGATTGAATCCAGATTAAATAGCTAAGAAGTCAGAGTTATCGCCCCGAGTAAGTGTGTTTAGTATTAAAGTTTTCTCATATCTCGCGTACCTCGTTAATTGTCTGCATAATTATTAATTGGGTGCATCTCTTACACTGGATCGGTAGAATTTGAGTTGTGATTAATATTGTGAATAAATTAGATTTTTTTTGTTGAAATATGGCTAGTGTTCCTTCCAATCCTCCCACACCTTTAGGCGCGCAGGCAAGAACATTACAACCTTACATAAATATTTTGACAAACAATTGTGTAATTCTAATTGAAAAAAATACATTGTACTTTTATTCCGCTAAATTATGCAAGTAACTTCGTAAAGTACAAAGAATTATCTAAACATCTTAAGTACAATAAAATGAAAATTTACAAAAACTTGAAACAATCACGTTTTTATCATTAACGCAGTTTAAATTTTGGTGACATTTCATCTGAATTTGTAACATACCAGTTTGTTTTTGCGAAAGACACATCATTTTGTGAAATTTCTGCAGTTTGTAGGGAAAGTATTTGTACAGTACTGTATATTTTTCTAACATTAAGAACCCTTCACAAGCCCTAAATTTGGATGCCATGCATAATAGTTCCAAAAAACATCAGTTATATTATCAAGTTTAATAGCTTTGAATACATTAATGTGCGCATGACCAGAGTTAATTATGGAAAACTGTTATCTTGTTGATGATAACACTTTTTTAACAAGCAGATAAAATATCCTGAAGATGCATATTGACTAAGCAATGTGCACATTAATGATTAAGACTTTTACGTTTTAACGATTCTATACATTATATTTAAAGAGAGAAAGATAAAAATATACATATATAAATAATTATGTCTAGGCTTTCTATTGCTCCTGAAAAGACTCAAGAGATCTTCTGAGGATTATGCCGCTCCCTCTAATCATATGTGATCTATCGTGACGTTAATACAAAACACTTATTTATTTTTTTAATTCTCTCTTCTGAATACATCACGTATTCCGGCTGATATTTCTTGAACTGTAATGATATTTATTAATGCTGTAAGGTTTATAGAGAAAACACACGTGCACGTATGCAACAAAAATGAAAACTCCTGCATCCAGCATTCACGCACAGCTTAAAAAATTCAAATTTTTCTTTTTCTGTAGTTTAGCAGCCTATGCCCCACCAAAGCAGCTTTTCTCTATCCACCCACACAGTTTTTTGCTTTGTGTGTGTGTGTATGTTTGGTTTATTTAATTTATTTTTTGTTCTACAAAGTTGCCTACCTTAAATCAACAAAGCCCAAGTTTATACATTGTTGTCATACTCGCAAGATTTGCCTGGAGCATTATGTCCTTCTTGAACGTTCCTTCACAAGCAACAAAACTCGAGCAAGTTTGTTCTTTAATAACTTTGCTTGCTCACATTACTTAGGGAGTAACCTATAAAATAAAAATGATGAAATTGGTCGATCTAACAGTCTGAAGAACAGGAAATGCATTTGCTTTTCCTTCCATCGTAATTTTATATGACCTTAATGTCCCACAACAATAATACACTCCAAAACACTCTTAGAAAAAAGACCTTGTTGAAACGTTATTCTCTCAAATTGAGCTTTCCCGCCCCTCTTGATTGAAGTCACTCCACCAACAAATCGTTTTCGGCTATTAAATATTTAACTTCCCTCCACACAACAGCTGATGGATTGGTATACACGTTGACGTTCGTAATTCAATGTCGGCAGTTTCGTAGGTTTGAAGTCACATCGGTATGTCGGAATTTCTGCGACTGCAGACTAAAATGGTTTTTGACCCTTATCATGTCAAGGTTAAGGCGTGGTATACACACGCAGTTCTATTGTCACGGGCTGTTGTTTGTGACCTTGTTGAAACTTTTAGCTTAACGGCAGCCAATAACCATTTGTCGGTTTAAAGCATCCCCCTCCTCCTTCTATTCAAATGACCATGTAAAATGGTAGATCCTTTTAATTTTCTTAAGTGTTGAAGAGGAATGTGGTTTATTAATGATACTGCCTATCGCTTCAGGGACATAGCAATGATCAATTGATGAGAGACAATAATCGTTTCCTATAATGCATTGTTTCAAGTTTAGAACGTGATAAAGATAAGACTTCACACGTTTAGAGTATGTTTGTTTTGTTCCCTTATCTCTTGATAGTACACGTGACTATATCTTTTAATGGGATCGGTGAAATTTTAAGACGTTTTATTGGAAATGAATTGTAAATGATTAGTTATTATGTCTTTTTCGTGACAAAGTTAACAGCAGTGCGGGAAGAAGAAAAAAATAGTACTGAGCATGTGATCGGCCTTTCTTTTTACTGAAGACAGATTAAATAACTCCTGTCCACCACAAGTATCACACAAGGCTTACAGAAGTAAGTAAAATAAACAAAATAAGATAAATAAAAAAAGAGAAAAAAAAAAAAAAAAGTCACGAAACAAATGAAACAAAAACAAATTATTTACAAAGACAAACAAGAATATTTTAAATTTAAACAATTAACTAACAAAATCAAAACAATGAAGTTATAAAATCAGAGCAATGAAAAAAATTATAAAATCAAACCAATGGAGTTAGAAAATAAGGCGAATGAAGCTTTACTTGAAACAAGCTGAAAAAATTAGGAGGCAAGTTAAGTGATTTTAAGAGCGTGCAGTTGAACCATTAGGGCATTTTCTTCCTTAAATTTTGAGAAAAAAGAAGGATAACAAGTTCAATACTTTGCTTACCACCTACGTTGCAATGACAAAGTTTAGAAGGGCACAGGTTAAATCTCTTGAAATACACTTTAAAATTACTATGACCGATAAGGTCTTGTGAGATTTTAAAATTTGTTAGAAATTATTCACAAGTCAGCTTTTGCTGAATAGCCGGGAAAAATCTTAGTCAGAAAAGATTGAGTTAATTGTGGGTATTGAATTTTCCAAAGAATGTCAGCATTTTCTTAAGATTTTTCTTATAGCATTGATTTATATTTTTAAAAAGAAACACATTTATGTAGTACATCTTTAAAATTTAAGCATATTTGCTCTTCAAGATTTCTTAAAACATGAGTAAGGGAGTGTTTTTTTCACGTTGCACTCCAAAACAATACTACTGCCATTGGCAACAGACCTCGTAATTTTGAATCACGATCAAGAATGATGTAGGTTTAATGAATATTAACTCATTTTGTGCAAAACTTATTATTCAACTATCAAAAACAGAAAATCTTGCTTATCATTCCATATAATTTTTAAAAAATTCTTAATCCTTCTGTGATAACAATTTTATGCGTTATTTCATAGATATTTTTCATGTCATTGATAAACTTATTCATGAACACTATTCTAAAAAAATTCTAACTTCAAAAATATTTGTATGCTATAATGTTTTGAGTTGTTTGATTTGCGAAAATTAAGGGAATAACTATTTTTTAAACACTCTCTTCTATAATCTTAAAAAAAATATATCACTTCTTTTCATTATAGGTAGTATCCCCGAGAAATTTGTAACGTTCAGCATAAGTCATTAGATAGCTTAAAATTACTGTTAAAAATTTAACAAAACAGAACAAAAGTATATTGCTATGGTTTTTTAATTTAAAATATTTTTTAAGTATGAGTTTTTTAAAATTTATTTTACCACATACCAATTATGCAGTTTATAGGTAACATCTAAAGTTTAGGTTCTCAACATGGGCGAAAACTCCCTCTTGTGGGCGTTTGAGTAAAAGACCCAGAGAAAATTAGGGGGCTTTGAGATGACACGGAGGGGCGTGGGCAGATTAAACAAATATAGTTTAAAAAAGACTACAAAAACACGCTGATTATGTACTAAAAAAAGTAAACTTTAATACTGGTTATTATGTTGATGTATATATTTAAATTCTAATACGAAAATTTACATATTTTGGTAGTTCGGGAATTGGAGGAAAAGCTTAGATCACATTACATTCAGACCTACATTAAACTGAATGATATAGTAATTTTTTAAATTTTAGGTGTTAAATTAAAACTTTTCACATCTCGTCCAATGTCACATGAAATATCTCACATATACAATACAGGTAAAGGAGGGGGGGATTATTATCGAAATATTAACCTATAATCTAAGGTAATAAATAAGATTAAAATAGAAAAGCGAGATCCAAAAGAGCAACATATAAATAAACATAAGTATCAATCATTTTTAAAGGATTATTCAATCGAAAAAAATCACCAACAGTTCACCTGTTACATTATATGTACTCTTGTTGCTTCACTTGTATTTTGAAATGAACCCTGAAATCTTTTGTTTCCGTTCAATTAAATTTAAAATTTCGCCGATCATTGGAAGATCTATGTTAGATAATTGAAATTTTAGGAATCCAGATAAGGGGAATCTTTCCACATTTGGGATTCGGGAAAGCCTTTCTCCCTGGTAACTAATTTCATCTCAAAGAATAATAGTTTTGAAGAGTCAAAAGTTGATCTAGTTATCTTCTTTTTAAATACGCAAAAGCGTACTTTTCATTATTTCCAATGGCTAAGGTTACAGAAGACACCTCACCCCAAAAGGGTAAGAAAAAATACACACAAAATAATGAGAACAAGACCATAGCAGATCTGGCGAGAAAAGCCTATGAACTCAAAATAAGTGCATTACGCGCCGGTAACGGTAGCTCAAAGAGGTACTGGATAACGACGAGGTGGTTTTCATCCATCACCTCTTGTAGGTCGCATAGCGTGCAGAAAAGAGCTTTTACAATATGAATTCGATAAAGATGTTTGAGGAGGCAATCGTATCGGGAAGCAATGGCAAAACTCAGCAACTGCTTTATGTCTCGGCCTTGAGGAATAGATTATTCCACTAAATGCGGGGTAAGCATTACGTCGATCGCGATCGACCGGTAAACCGCCAAGACAATTTGGAGGGACCGCCTGAAGATAAGCCGTAGTGATTGTATATGGAAATATTCAAGATTGGCTAACAGTGCGCAGACTAAGTCTTCTACTGACTATAATTATGAGAACTGATTTTAGATGGAAATGTTTTATTTTTTAATTTAATTTGGATTGTGTTTGATAATAAATGCATATTTGTGGTTATTATTACTTTGTTTCTATTTTGCGTTTTGCTTTATATGTGAGTCACAAAAAGTGAGTTTTTCATTTCATTTACGTAGGTAAGTACATATTCTGTATTTATTATTGAGTTATTGTTGACTTTTTCCTTACCTCACCACACCTACAACCCTGGGCAATGGGCGCACTCGTGAATTATTTCAAAGGGGGGGGGGCACGGTGCGGGGGTTCAGGGTCGAATGTCTGCCATTTTTATATCCTGCCCCAATACGCTGCCAAACATAATTTTTTTTCAGTTTTGTAGATTGTTGGGAACAAAGAAGAGAAATACATAAATTATTAAATAAATACTTAATTTTAAAAATATATTAATAACAAATACTGAATTAAATTTTACGTACAAAATACATGGGATTATAATCGATCGAAAAAAGGAACCATGGGCTATGGAGGAGGGTCCGGACCCATGGACCTCCCCCCCCCTCTTTGTGTGGGCTGCTGATACTAGGTGGACCGCAATACCTTGAAAACATTAGAAGTAGCCCTTACCCTGAAAAAGTCTGCTCACCCCTGCACTAGATATTTTCGGGATTTCTCTCTTTGTATTAATTTAAAGTGAATTGATTTACCAGTTTCTTAATTAGGCACTTGATGGTGGTAAAAGGGACAGTTTGTAGGTTAGAAACTCCCTGCTTTTCAAGGAGGGAGCATTACCAGCTACTTGCAGTGAACGTTACTTGAATATTACCAGCTACACTACAGTGTCACGGGATCCACAGCAAGACAATTTCATTAGAATGCCCAAACAGATCTTAGAGAAGTTTCTTACACTCTAAAATGTAAGAAGAGGCAGGAGTATAGTATTTGAGTTCACAACCCAAATCGCCATCTTTGAATCACAAAAGATAATAGCTTTCACAAAACTGTTAAGATGATAGTACAACTGTCAACTCCATGATCAGAGTAAATATTTAGATAGAGTAGATATATAGCTGGACAGAGTAGATATTTGAAAAAGTAGTAGATAGTTGGATAGAGTAAATATGAAGATAGTTAGAGTAGATATTTAAATAGACATGTGTGACGGATCTATAAGAGTCTTTTACTAACCTCTTTTCATTTTTTCCTTAAAGTAATTTATTTATTTCAACCAATCTTCACCAAGAGCCAGGCGTGATTTATGTAAATAAGATATATTATTTAAATTCTGTTTTCGCGAGTTAGTAAGCTAAGTAATAGGAAGTGAGAAGCCAAGTGAATAAAAGATCGAGAAGTTGACACGAAGCTGTTGACAAGTATAGCTAGCCTGATACGTGTGGATGTACGCGAAGAGAAGCGGATTGAAAATAGTGAAATTCATTATTACTGAGCGTGGAGTCTTCACCAATTCTTCCAGCCATAAAAAGGGCCTGACGTCGTCACGAATGAACCGCCGCTATAAAATATAAGGTCAGTGACTTAGATTAAGAAATTCAGATTATTCGCGCGTGGCGTAGTTGTAGTTGTGCGCATTTAAGCTTTCCTAGATTCAGTTGAAAAAAATTCTGTATATTCCGCTAGTATTGATACCCCACTTCATTACTCCACTCTCACTTATTTATCTTAAATTGAATTGTGTTGTGTCTAAACTTATTTACTGATAAGCATCAATAAATCTGTTTGGATTGCAATTATGTCTTTTGATCATTACCTTCACATCATCACCTTCCAGTCCACCTACACATCCAGCCGGATTTTCAGATAGACAGGAAGGTATTAGTGTAAGGGGTGGCTACAGGTCACCACACATGTAGTAGATAGGGAGCAATATTTAGATATAAAAGATAGATAGTAGATATTTCGCAGATAGAGTAGATAAGGGTAAATATTTAGTAGATAGAGTAGATATTTAAAGTAGAGGTATCATCTCCTCAATTTTTGAATACCGCAGATTCTTAACAATTCTCATTTCTTTTCGAGAATAAGTTCACTTCTCACTTCAAAGCAAATTAGTTTTCCTTTCATTCGAGAAAACAACCTTTTTTAAAAAAATATTTTTGTGTACATTTTCTATTTATTATATTATTTATTTATTTACTTTGCCTTACGTTCAATAAAGTTTTATTTTATTCAATGAATATTGCAATTTTGCATGATACAGAGTCATCAGCAACTGATGTTATAAATTAAGCGTTTACAATAATATACATTCTCATACATTTATATTGTGTTGCGGAAGGAATAGTTTCCTTTTTGTCTCTTTCACCTTTTAAAGCATTTGAGGCTTTTCTCTGTTCTCAGAGACTCATAAAGAACTTGCTATTATATTCTTTCAAAGAATATTCTTAACTAAAAAAAAAGTATAATTTTGACTACGCCTTTATTACAATTTAAATAAATTCTTTGAATCTTCAACTTATAATTCATGATTACGTCAATAAAGATTGCCATTTTCTTTCATCATGGCCATCGAATACAAGAGGAGATTTGCCTCAAAATAAAACAGCCTCAAGTGCGGATATTGCATAATTGATACGTAGCAGAGATGGTTCAATTAGCAGTTTTCTTCATCTCTTTGATGGGCTTTTATTAATTTTTTGACAGCTGAAGCTCTTTGTATTTATAATCATGGAGGAATGAAAGAAGCTGTCATAAAAGATCATTATCTCGTTTCTAATCCTCTACTAATGGCGTACTCCATCTTGCCAGGCAATTGACACAACATCCTGATTTAATGCGATTCTTTGACTAGAAGATATTTATTTGGAAAGAAAAACGTGAGTCATTTCTATCTTTTGAACTTGAGAAATATTTTTTTTGAAATTTTTTAACAAAGAACTATTCTAGGCTTGTAATCATGATATATTCGCTAAACTGAATTTCTTTTTTGGCTTCAGACTTCTTCTTCAACAAATTTGTTCGCCATTTCTTCAAAAAAGAATCTCCTTTACATCGAATAAAAATTTCTAAAGCACATGCTTTTGTAGCTTAAATTGAAATATTTGAGTTCGCTCAAGAGAATCCATTTTGGAAGGCTTTATTTTTTCTTAGGTTCATTATAGGTTTTTTTTTACGTAGGCATGTTTTATCTGTTTTGGATAGTTTTTTGATTTTGGCTCTTACTAATTAATTTTTTCACTACTGTGTATCACATCTATTACTCTTATTAAATGTTATATACATGTTAGGTCGTATTACATCCATATCTCATATGATATGAATTTTATGCTACAGCGAATTTAATTTAATGGTTCATTTCAACGTAGGTCTATTTTCTATGTTCTGGATATTTTTTTATTTTAGTTTGTACTAATTTAATTTTTTTTCATTTGAAGTTTATATGTTATTTATGGTAATATTTTAGTGAAATGGTTTTATCACGATTATTTCTTCTATCGGTTTATCTATTTCAGGTTGTTTTACTCATAGTTACCATAACAGAAACGTACTACTGTTATTACTTTTCCGTTATAAGTTTCATTTATATTTTCATTCTTTCTTTTCTTTTTACCTTTTTAGATGTTAAGTTTCTCTCTTACATTCAGACATATGTTTTTATGAAATCAGTTTTTACTGTGAGGTCAAATTTCAATGTAAACATTCATTAAAAAATATTTTTAATTTTTGGATACACTGTATTGCAATGGCTCTACCCTCTTTAAAAGTATCATGTTTGCTTTTAAAAGCAGAATTTTATTTATTTTAAAATTTAACCCATGCGAAAAACGGGTACTGTGCCAGTTTTTAATATAACAATTAGCTGCGTGGCCCGGCGTTGCACGGGCTTTTACCGAGTATATAGCAAAAAAACCTATATTAATTTTCCCTTTCCTTCATGACGCCAGCACTTTTCTGGAGGGTGTGCGAGTAAGATGGGAGTGCATGGCCCCACGTTGCACGCTTCCTCGTTTAACATATTCCTTTCTCTTCCAAAATCAGCACTTCCAATATTCTTTTTCGAAATTACTTTGACTTCTTTGTTTCTTTCCCTTCCGCTTAGCCCGGCGTTGCACGGGCTTTTACCGAGTGAATAACTCAATCCCCATAAGAATTTCCTGTTTTCCTTAGGACGATAGAACTTCTCTGTGTGTGTGTGCACGTGCGATATGAATGATTTCTATAATTATGTCATAAAAATTCCCTTTTTCGAAATTTGTTCACTTCTTTTTATTGTGAGAAAGGTTTCTTTAAACTCCATTTTACGCGGCGTTTAAATGCTTGTTTTTCAATTTTGAAAAGGTGATATTTGTGTTGAGTAATAATGGTTACCGAAAAAAGTTGACGCCACTTACAGAGAGAGAGAGAGAGAGAAATACAGTAAAACTCAAGTATAATTGTATAGAAAAATATTGAAATAACAGAAATAAAAAGATAAATAATATAGATTAAGAAATAACTGAAAAGGAAATAACATCTTGTTCAACTTTCTTTGGTATTTCGTCTGTTTATTAAATATTATGAAGCTCTTCTCCATTAACTCTCTTGTAATTTTAGAGCGCAAGGCATGATTCTCGTACATTGCACAAGACCCAAATTTGGTTTTCACCTGTCCACATCTCTTTCGCATTATTTTACGGAAGGTAAAATTTTATCTCTGCAACGAAATTTTTCTTCCTCAAGTAAAGTTTAAGTAAGAAATATTTTCTTTTTCCAATAAACAACAACGGAGATAATTACGCGAGTGAAAAATAAACTTTAACGTTTATACATGTTAAAAAGCTGATAATTTGTCTTGAATGTGATTATACGTAACTACCATCTAAAGTTTAAATATTAAAAATGATTAAAAATTAAAACGATTCTTGAATGATAAACTAGCTATCATTCAAAAATCGATTTATAGTTTTAAAAAAATAAAATTACTCGTATATTGTTAGATTTCAGAAGAAATATCATTTTGTTTATCATTCAGTTTAAAAGTTCAAGAGTGTGGTATATGCAAAAATGCAAAATGCAAAAAAAAAAAAAAAAAAAAAAAAAAAGATGAAAAAGACCGGCAACTTTGGAACCGATAAATGAAAAACTATTTGTTGACTTTTTAGATGTTGTTTATAGATAAAAAAATTTCTCGAAATTATGAAATGCAGAATTGGGGTTAACACACTCATGTACGCGCACACAAGTTTATATAGTTGTGATTTTTTTTGCAATTATGCACATTGGTAAATGGAGAAATTGAATCTATTCATGAGCATGGTCGCTACAAAATGGATCCAAATATTTTTAAATTGATGCAATACCATTAATTAAATAAAAATCTTACATACTTCTTATTATATGTATTTGTAACAATTATAATAAAAAGAAAAACGAATAATGAGTAATAAGTAAATTTCATGTCTTTTAGCACTCCTATAAGCGCAAAATACTTATGCGGCCCTTAATAACAAATGTGTGAATATATATTCAAACCAGATACACATGCTGCCTCTTCGTGACTCGCCCAATAGACTATCTTTGTCTGCGTATATTTACTTTATCTAAACCATCAGATCTTACGGATTATCAATGCCATAATATGGAACAATTTGTAAAAACAAACGAGACATTTAAAAGAGAGGTGCGCCTTTTTATTAGTTTTCTGTAAATTATAATGTATTCGTGCGTAGGAAAGTTTATATCTTCTCTCTCTTACCAGTTATTTTATTGATACTTGTACAAAGTTTATCGCAAATATAACATTGTTTTTATTTTTTTCATATTATTTTTCATGATACTTTAGGTAAAGAGTAGGAAACTCATTTTTATAGATGAAACCAGAGTTATTTGTATCATATGTGTCTTACAATATTATTTTTCTTAATCATAACGACTGCAGAACTACAAGTGATAGAAAGTTTTATAATACTTAAAAAAAACTTAGGCTCCCATTTTTTTTAAAATCATTTGTCTCATATTCATCGATTTTATCTTTACTTATTGAGTTTAAAATCGACTTTTTAGGAATGAAAATATTATTGGAAGGGAACATTATATATCTAAATATTGTTTACTTTTTTAAAAATAACTGTGTTTTTTTGTATGTGTGAGTGTGGTAATTTTCAACACTAATCATTTGTATTAAAAAAATTAAACAATAATAAACGAGTAATCGGTCATAAGTAAAGACAACAGGAAACAAAGTTTCATCACAGACGTAGATTTATAATGCGATTGTAATATATCATCTCAGCTAACAGTTAAAACATGAAAAAGAACTAGCGAGAGAAAAAGAAATATTTTGTACGTGATTTTAAGTATAATGGGTATCAAAGAAAATACTTACAAAACTCGGTATCCAATTTTTGACAAAAATAAAAAAAAAAGAAAAGAAAAAGATAGAAAAAGAAATTTGGTGGTTGCAATAGTAATTTTTGATTTTTGAGTCCAAGAAATCCATCAAGTGCAGTAATTAAGAATAAGTTGTAGCAATTGTGTTACGATTGCTCTAAAATTTTGAAGTTATAAATGATAATAGTCCTATTAAGAAACAAAATATATATATATAGCTTATCAGTAATAAAAGAAAATTTTTAAACTGAAAAGCTTACTTTTTACCATGCTCAAAAAACACTGGAGAAGTGGCAAAGCTGTTGCAGAATTTGCGCTACCCAGGGTGCAACAGGGCCGTAATCTTTTCCGACTCTAAATCAGCATTACAAGCTCTATCTCAAAATTACTTCTGTAATTCACAAAGAATTTCAAAATGTAGATCATTCTCTTAAAAGATGTTTCTCCTAAAATCTCTTTTCAGTTGATACCGGCTCATTGTGACATTGCTGGGAATGAGCATTCTGACTCTCTTGTTAAGAAAGAAGCCCTTGTGATCCAAAGACCCGAGAAGATTTCAACCTTTCATTATTAAAGCCTTTTTTTTAGTATGGCCTTTAAGCATAAGTTTAAAATGGAAATTGCGGAGATGTCGAAGGATAAGAACTGGGCAATCTTGAACAAGAACCCGTCCTGGGTCCCTGGGGCTCCTAGAAAAGCTGCTGTAGCTCATTTTAGACTTTTGACAGGTCATGACTGTCTGAGATTGCATCTCTACAGAATTGGTATCGCCAACTCACCGGACAGTACTCAGTGTGACTCTGGTCAGCCTATGACCGCTGAACACTTAATTGTGTGCCCTGCACTAATTAGCCTTAGTTCAACTGTCGAAATATAATGGAAAACACGTGTACTAATGGCATAGGTGCTATTGTAGTGTGTGGCACTATGCACTCCCAATTTGACATCATTAGATATCATACAAAAGGGTTGAAGGACTGCATTTGGCCCACGGGCAAAACCATTTTGACATCATATGTGCAACTTATGTTAATTTATTAGTACTTGCTAATTATGATTTTTCGTCTTATTTTCTTTGTATTGTGCTACAGTAAGAAGCTATGCAATTTTGTTGAGTAGATGTGTATTTAACTTAAGAGTACTCTGTATATTATGTTAAATTACAAAATTACAGGTAAAACTTTAAAAAAAAAGAATTTTCTTAAGACATTAATACTATGAACAGCCCAGGAGAGAGAAATAATAACGATATTTAGTAATTTATTTTGTAATCGCGATTGTATAAACTTGAGTCAAATAAATTATCAAAAGTAAAACTTCTTAAGTTAAGATTCGTCACGTACAGACTTTTTAAAGAAATTTAAAGAAAATAAAGGAAATGTTATGCTTCTATGTAATTACTGTGATAAGAGTAATTCTTAAATTCTTCAGAGTAGAATGAAAAAACTATATTGATATATTTATTTTTGTTTGCATCAAAATCAACAACATTAAAATGAAAATTAAATTTCCGTGTTTTATGCAGGGATATAACGTATATACTAGGGGTGATCAAATGAATAGGTACGAAACGACATAAAAATGAAACAGTTAAATATTTGCATATTCCGCCAAGGGAGAATGTAGCGAGACATCTCGGGATGCCATTGGAGACTCTGACTGGGATCGGATCATGCGCGGGTGCCCGCATGCGCAGGAGAGAGCAAAGTCTCTTATAAAAAGCGGCGTCCAAATGATGCGAGCACAGAATTACTCGAGCACAGAAAAAGCATTAACTCCGATATGTACTGTGAGACACTCCGACGCCTACGCAGGTCCATCAAGAACAAAAGACCGGGCTGCTCACGGAGGGTGTGGTTCTGCTCCATGATAACGCGCGTCCACACGTCTCCAGAGTCACACAAATGGAACTGGACAAGTTCCAATGGGAGACGTTGGACCATCCGTCCTACAGTCCGGACATGTCACCCTGCAATTTCCATGTGTTTGGTCCACTGAAGAAACACCTGAAAGGAAAGCGCTTCAACTCGGACGACGTACTCAAGGACACTGTGAAGGACTGGGTCTCGTCACAGCCACAGGAATTCTGGGAACAAGGAATCCTGCGGCTTGTTCATCAGTGGATCGTTGTGCTCAGGCTATGGTGTTATTTTGAATAAAGTCTATATTTGTACCACGCGTCGTTTCGTACCTTTTCATTTGATCACCCCTTGTATATATATATATATATTGACAAAAATGGAACAGATCAAAAATCACGGGGTCTTGCAATTGGAACACATATTTAACTATGTAATTAAATAAATATTCTCTGCTAGAATTAGAAATAATCCTAACAGAGAGTACATACGAATCGAATATGATGAAACCATCTTTTATAATTTTGAGCTTTGTTGAGTTAAAACAAATTAACTGAGTTTATTGTAAATTAAATTTTGCATTAACGATTTAAGAGTACAAATTTTCTTCTATCGATATATGTAGTTCACATATAAATGTTTTTAAAAGCCCGAAGTGCTAAATCTGCTATAAATAATAGGCTTACTTAAAAAAGTATCTAACTTTCATCCATTGTTCGGGATTTTAACAAAAATGAAGTGTTCAAAATTATATTTCCATTGGCTACTAAACGAGGATATTAAACGACATATTCCAAAAAAAAATAACAAAAAACTAATGTTGTTGTAGAATTGAAATAAAAAGAAAACCTGAATAATGTGTGAAAATCTAAATACTCAAACTTAGAAAAAATTGTACAAAATTGTTTGACTCATTATTATGTAAAAGTTCTCAAAAAGCTAAATGAAAGCAATAAACATCTATTTTTATGGGGTTTCTGAATTTTATAAAGATTATATTTTCAAAGGGGCAAAAAGAACCAATGAAATTTTAATTTAAAATTCTAGAAAAATTGTAGATTTTAATACGATCCAGAAATTTATATACAAAATTTAAAAAAAACATGTTATGAATATTTTTATTCGAATCAATCGAAATGAAAAAAATATCGTCTTCTACGATGATCAAAATTTTTTTTTATTTATTTCTTACTAATTACCTCTTTTCTTTTATTTTGTGCTACTGAAGTGAGCATTTTTGACATGTTTCAATTCATTTTTATTATTTAATTTGCCTTCAAACATTACGAAAGCATTGTATCATCCTGAAGTGAGCTAATTCTGAGAAATTTATTTTAAACCTATCAACCACAAAGAAATGACATACTAATTTACTAGATCGCTTCTTTTCCCCTGGAGATACGTAATACCGGTTAGGTGTTTCCCGAACAATGATATGCATGGGTTTAATAAAAGGATTTTGATCCAGAAAACTCATGAAAGGGGGGGGGGGACATCTAATTTTCTAAATAAAAAAAACCTAAATTAAGTATTTGATCCATTTAAAGCAAACAAACTCAGTGAATGATTTAAAATGTGACCTTTTATTTAAAAATAGCATCATAGTAAAAATTATTCCCTTTACGCAAATCTACTTTTTATAAACGGAATTTGAATAACTTTTTTTTTGTGAGAATTGATTATTTGGCTTTTCTGAATGCCATACAAAGTAGCTTAGTATGTCAAAAATAGTTTAATTATTACTATATTGACGGAGCAATGTTTGTTATCTTAGCAAAGAAAAGTTTCAGGATTCAAAAAGGTCTCTTGGTTTAAATGCTGTGAATATGAATAACAACTTTGGTGCAAAACTGTGACAGTTCTATCCGTGCTCCTTTAACTAACAGTCATCTTAGGGAATTTCTGGTCTTCAAAAATTATATTATTATAAAAAGCCTCCTCGAAGAAGAAAACGTGAATATATAAATTAAGACTACTGTCATAGTCTAGGCTTCCAGGTTAGAAAGAGAAACAGAATAGATTGCTAGCGGAGCAGTTATTAAGTAAATTGAATGTGAATCGCGGATATTTAATATTTGATAGTTGAATTACTTAGGGTAACGAACTGTCACTGGAGATTGAATTGAAATTAAATAGCGAAGAAGTTAGAGCTATTGAATTAAGTGTGTTAAGTATTAAAATCTTCTCATATCTCGCGTACCTCGTTAATTATCTTTATATTTATTAATTGGGTGCATCTCTTACACTGGATTGATTGAATTTGAGTAGGGGTGAATAGTGTGTATAAATTAGATTGTTTTTGAAATATGGCTGGTCTTCCTTCCAATTCTCCGACACCTTTAGGCGCTCAGGTGAGATCCTTATAACACTTCAATCAGTATCCTGAAATATGATTCATCCATGAAATGTATTCCATATTAAATACCCTCATAATACACCAAATAAAAGCATAGCCATCTATCTATATACATGTATAGGAAAAAAGTGACTGATTCATTCTCTCATTCATCACGAGATCTCCGGAACTTTTAGATATATAGACTTGAATTTTAGATAGCATTATTCATTTGTTGAGTACAGACCCACTGAATATGGGTTTTACTGAAACCTACTCTTGAAGGAGTTGGAGGTGGGGTGGGCGTATAGATAAAAAAATCCCGTTATTAATCCATTAAACCTACAGACTTTAAATTTGAAAAGCATGTTTTTTGTTGTTGAGTTGAAATCAATCAAAAATGGGTTTTGTGTAAATCGACTCAGGAAGGGGTGGGATAGGTAAGAAGGCATAAGAAATAGCACTACTTCTGTTTCAGAAATTCAAGTCTTGCCGTTTTTAAATAAAGAGGAAAGAGGGGGTTATAGAGTGTTTTCAATACAACTGAAAAGTATAATACTATCACTTATTTTAGAGAACTAATATACAATCATGATTACCGTGAAATACCCAGAGAAGCGCTTGGGTAACGCCTGTTAACTGAAGGATAAATCTGGAAAATACCCGGTTATTAAACTTTATTTGTTTGCAGAATCTTTCTTCCCTTAAAGTATAATTTACTTAAAATTGTGTTGTTGTTGCTTATACAACCTGATCGTCAGTAACATCAGATCAAGGTCCACGAAATTCATCGTGGCTAACGCCTGTCGTTAGCCTTAGCTTTGAACACCATGCAAGTGACAATATGATTTTGCTCGGTTCAACCCCAATTTTGAAGGAGAACACCCTCAACACCATCGTCCCCTTCCACCAATCTCACGAGAGGCAGCTCAATGCCTATTTAGAGTACCCCGTGCCGCGAAGGCACTATACATTTACAACATCCATGCCTTCTCCGGGATTCGAACTCAGGCCCTACGGCAGCGCAGTCAGCGTCACTAACCACTACATCGGATGGGTGGTTACTTAAAATTGTTTAAAATATTAATTAAGTTTTGACATCACGAATTTTTTTTTATCCTTCTATTTTTCAAATCACCGTGTCAATAATGGGTATCCCAGCTGGTACTTCAAAATAAAGAATTTCATACTTCAGCAATATATTAACCTTTATGAACCGTTCAAGTGTTGTACGAAATGTAGGTAAGCAGTTTGAACTTATATTAATCAATTCTCACCCGGAAGTTCAATAATGTTACAAATATCGAGCAAATATTTAAATTATTTTTGTGGTTTATATCAACACGCCACGGCCTACATCGACATTTACTCACAGAAAAGCAGAAACTATTTGCCGTTCTTCACATCTTATTTCATTTGATCTACTTTTTCAAAAAAAAGCACAAAAAAGACAACTATTTCTTGCTTAACCACGCCGCCGATGATATCTTTCTGTGTTATAACACTTCCCATGCATCTATTCACATCATCGTGTCTTCTTTAAGGAAATACAAGAAAAGAGACATTCTGTAGGCAAGTAATAAACCTTATTGAGTTTTAGATAAGATAGCAACACGCCTAACTAACTATAGGTTACCTTATACCAAAGCTTGATGCATAGAATCTGATAAATAAAGGAAAACCGCCTTAATGATGTTAGGCGGTACTATGTATTTTAAGAATATCAAAACCTAATGGTATTCGTGAGGCACGTGTTATGTTCTTTCGTGTTTGCTAAGATCCTATAATATTCTTTCATGAAATGATAAAGGATTTACTTGAATTTACACAAAAGGCTAAATAAAGAATATATATATACCATGTATTTCCAAATATAAGGCCATCCGTGTATGAGTTAAGAGTACGATGTTTCTTTAAAAAATGACACCAAGTTCGAAATCCTTATGTAAACCGAATTGAAAAACAAAAATCCTATACTTTTCAAATAAGTGTAACATGTTGCCAAATAAAATGTTGCCAAGCGAGTAAAATGAGTGGAATATTTCCCAATCAAGTTTCTGTAAAGTAATTCGCCAATGACTATAGTTTTTTCTCTGGTAATTTACGTACAGATAACGCATTTATTCAACTCATTTGTTATCTTGTATACTATCAGAGATAGTCTTAATATTTACACCATTTTTTTTCCTAAAATTGACACGAAAAGAATTTCGAATACGGCAAGTGATCATCAACCCATGTTTCATGTTCTAGAGGAAAAAATCGCCACATGAATAACATATACTTTCAAACTTCCCAATGAGTAAATTATGAGAACTGTAATAATTTTAAGAACTATTCGGAAACTCGGATTTTGACACCAACTTTGAAGGTTTTAAGTGACTTTATTTTAGATTAAACATTCCCAGAAAAATTAAAATATTAAAAATGCTTGCATATTGGTAATGGAAATTTCTTTTATTAAAAAAGAAACCTCCCCTCCCCCCCTAAACTACATCTTTTTCAAGATTAGTTGATTTGTATGTACCCTAACTTTAACTTTAAAAAAATTTCAAAAATTCTGACCATAGACAGGCAAATATACGGTATATATAACAGATCTAGATGATGTAGAAGATGAATGTTAGAAAAAGTAATACTTAAAAGGTAAATTTAAACTTTAGAATTGTCCAGGGGCATTTAAACAACACTTGTCACTAAAATATTAGCCAAGATAGAAATGAAAATCTATTAACAGATCTAAATGTGTTGACTCAAGACATATAGTTACAGAAATTTACTTCAAATTAACTTTTAGTTCCAATTTCAAACGAACTGATTTAATCTAAAGGAAGATTTTACGGTTTTGCATAAGGAGAATTCCTTTTTTAACTAACATACCTTCTCTTTTTTATGAAATTTCTAATTTTAATCGAAAATGACAAGAACTTTTTTTCATACATTCATAAATTTACTTTCCAGTTTCCTTAAAACAATCGTTTGTTTAAATTTTTAATAAGAATTTCATGAATTTAAATAATAAAAATATTTGAGAGCACAAATTTGAAAGCTTTTACTATTTGCGAATGGTGATTTTAAGTTAACGAAACAAATAAATAAAAATGTATGGGAAAAATAACTAATTTATTTTTAATAATACAAATCATTTAATGAATGATAAATAACTTACAGTAACAAGGAATTATTATTTTAAATTACTTTAAAATTGTGGCAACAAAAATTGGTTTTAAAATTTATTCTTCATATCGATTTTATTCATAATTTATATTTAATACTTGTTGATAAAAGTCATTTGGAGTATATTTTCTCTCGATCGTTTGGTCATAAAGTAAAGAGTGATTCATATCTGAATAATATTTAAAAATCTCATTAAAAATTCCAATCGAACAAGCTTCTTTCAAAATTCGATTAAATTAAAATTTTAAATGAAAATGTAATTGAAACTACTGATCTCAAGATATTGATTTCTTTCAATTACTTTTTTTCCCTACCAGCAACTTAAGATTTCAGTCGGTCAATTGTCATAAGACCGGTCTATGTCAAGTGGGTTTTGAGATGGAAAAAAAAAAACTCTCATGAAAATATAGAATGAGTTTTGACAATTTCAAATATTCACAGGACAGTTAATTTAAAAAGGTGTGTCAAAGGAACTACTTGTGGAACATCTTGAATTCTTTTTCGAACTTTGATTGTACTAGAAATACTTTTGATGTTTTGCATATTCGATTGGATTCAGGTGGGTTCCTAATTAACCACAGCTGCAATCTTATTAAAAAAGGTTTTATTTTTGAAGTAGGCAAAGGCTTCAGTACCTATTTTAAAAAGACAATCTACATATAAGTTTTTTCTTTTCTTTATTTTGAGAGAGAGAGAGAAATATTCAGATCCTACAAAAATATAGTTTAAATATTAGCAAAGTTGGTGCTAAGCATGGTGGAGTTAAGAAAGCAGTTATATTTTCCAATGAAACGGGAAAACCAGTGTCTTTACCTTTTTAAGGTATCCGACTACCCTAAAATTGTGAATTTTGCCAAAAATTGACAAATTTTTTATGATTTTATTTTATGGGCCATCTTATTAGCTTTATAAAAATACGAAGTTTATCATTTTCCGTTTATTAGAACAAAAACTACAAGTGTTCTAGTGAAAGCAGATGCCATTACTTTAAGCAAGATGTCATACATTAAACCGCGTTTTACTCGAAATGTGATTTTTGAAAATAATCAAACGGGGTCAGCGATTGCTAAAAAAGTTTTGAACATAGTTAACTTAAATTTTTTCTGTAGGTTCTATATAATAGTAGAATTGTTTTAACTTTCAGATTTATCAATCACTGTTTTATTACAAAATTTACAGTCCCTTATGGGAATATAATCACTGTCTTTTTAAGCATTTTCATATAGTAACCGAGATAAAGTGCTCTAGTTTTTGTAAAAAAGAAAATATCTCTTATCCTGAAGGTCATTTCAAAATTAAATAATACAGCAACATATTAGACTGAAAAAATTGAAAATGTGTTCATAAACCTTTGGTGCAGAATGGGCCGCGTTTATGCTATTTTTTTGTCAATTTTTACCTATTTTTTCCCATTTTAGTCATAATAATTTCTTTTTCTCTTCTTAATTTTAGCAAATTTTTCTTAAAATGCACTAAATAAATCTAAAAATAACAAAAAAAAAATCCCCATATCTCCTTTTTTTTAAAAAAAAAAAGTTGTCGCAACCAGTCGGATACCGTAAGTCGTTTGTCGAAAATTTCATAAAATTTTTTATTAGTTCTATATTTTTAAGTTTGTTTAGTTAAGTTTAATTACTAAACATTTTTATTTTTTGGTTGGCGAATAGTATTAAAAATAAAATTTCTCATTTCGATATTAAAGAAGCACAGAATCTTCCAAGTCAGCAAGGAGAAAGAAAATATATTATATTATTTATGAATTTTGAATGCATTATTAAAAATTTGAATGTTTTTAATTATATCATTAAATTATTTTAAAAATTATAAGATTCGATTTTTAAGTTGTATTCTTAAGAAATATAGAATATTTTCACTAGTAATTCACTTACAATGGCCTACTACGTTTCTTATTTTTCAATTTAAATATTTTGTTTTCCCTTAGTTAAGGTTTTTTCTTTCAATTATTTTAGAACATGTAACTTTAAGACATGTTTAACCTTGTTGTTCAGTCCTAAGCCTGAGTAAGTTATTTATAATCTGGGTTTCATACTCTGGATTATATTTCTCACAACTAGATTTAACATTTTATAATGGAATATGCATTTTGTTGACCTGTTTGTTATATTTTCTTTTCTTTGGGATAAACACATAGCCACTTTTGAAGTTATATGATGAACCACAATCAAGTGACGAGGATGGCACTTGAGTTGGTGCCCCACTCTTCTAAGTTCCATACCACTCAAACGTGAGGACTATGATCCGTGACAGATTTTACGTGCATTAGCCCCTCTATGTGGCGGGTCTTCAGAGGCACTAGGGATCGAACTCATGACACTAAGGCCACGAGTTCGTCACCATAACCTCTAGGCAACCGGGGTTATTTTAACAATGAATTAGAGCCCATAAGAAAACATCCTTCTTCAAATTATGTTCTTTGAAATTTGTAAAAATATTTTAAAGAACAATTTCACTTTAAAAGAGTAAGGTATAAAAGAGAAATTGTATATTAATTTTTTTTCTATTACTCTATAATGGATTTTCCCTATGTTCTTTTAATTCAACTCAAATAACTTATTTATTTGGAATTTTTCTGTGAATAAGTAAACTATGTAGCAGTTATGTGATGTAGGTAACTATGACATTTGTTAATTTTTTTTAATGTTTCGATATGTCTTACGAATATTTTAAAGCGAAAAATTTTTCATGACTGAAAAAGGTCAAAGATTAGAGATTTATTTCTTACAGGTTAACCATTTATTTCCAACGTTTAATACAGTTGTACCTGAAACATTCTATGTAAAAAAAGAGAATGAAGATTAACCAATTAACTGTGATACCCCCGTTTGAAAACATGCTACTACGTGTGTGAGGGAAATCGAGCAATGGTGAGTATATCGTCAATCATAGAGTAAGTGTCGTGGTTAAAACATTAAATCAAAAAGATGTGTTTGTTTTACAATATTTGCAATTATACTATTAATACTTATTTATTTGGTCATACATATTATTCAAAACGCAAGAAAAATTAAATAAGCATAAAGGTAAGAATTTAAAAAAAATTATCAATAAAAATCAACTTTCCGACTTTCACCTTTGCCCCTTTTAGACTAACATCTAAAAAACATTATCATCTCACATAAATAGATTCGATATGCGAACTTACATTCTGTTTCAACAGGTACATACGGGAACGTATGAGTTCATCTTAAATTGTTCATATTTTTTATTTGTTTACTTTTACTCCGACCTAACCTCAGAATATTCTTAGCATCTTGAAATTTGGGAATATGCTTTGTTTTTCCCAAAATTTACAATTTAAGGTATCCGACTACTTGCGATAACTTTTTTTTGAGAAAATGGAGATACAGGGATTTTTTTGTTGTTTTTAGGTTTGTTTAGTACTTTTTAAGGAAAATATACTAAAATTAAGAAAAGAAAAAACAATTATATTATTACTAAAATGGGAAAAAATGGGTAAAAATTTACAAAAAATAGCATACGCGGTCCATTCTGTACCAAAAGTTTATGAACAAATTTTCAATTCTGGTGTGTTGCTATGTTATTCATTTTTGAAATGACCTTCAAGATAAGAGATATTTTAATTTTTACAAAAACTAGAGCACTTAATCTTAGCTATTATATGAAACTGCTCAAAAGAACTGGGATTATATTCACATAAGGGACTGTAAATTTTGTAATAAAACAGTTATGGATAAATCTAAAGATTAAAATACTTCTACTATTATACAGAACACACACAAAAAATTTCAGTTCATTATTTTCAAAACCTTGATCATTTTAAAAAAAAACTCTGTTTGAGTAAAACACGTTTTAAAGTATGACATATATATATCTTGCTTAAAGTAATGGCATGAGCTTTTACTTAAGACTCTTGTAGTTTTTGTTCTAGTGAACGGAAAATAATAAACTTGGTGTTTTTATAAAGCTAATAAAATGGCCTATAAAATAAAATCATACAAAAATTTGTCAATTTTTGGCCAAATTCACAATTTTAGGGTAGGATACCTTAAGTAGCCAATGGTCACTACTTCTTACGCATGACGAAAATATTCGTTATGACACAAAATCCTGCAACTTCTCATGACTTATGTACTCGTCAACCACAGTTAACTGGTCAAAATACCGATCAACTAAAGTATGCATTTAAGACTTCCTTGTGAACAAATAGTAGCTCTTCAAAATTGTAATTAAACGTCATAATGAACGATCATAATCTCATTTATTATAAAATCATTCTTGTGCTATCAGCGAATAATAGATGCTAGATAACCCTAAGCCTTACAAAAAGATCAAATATCTTTTTAGAACGCTTGGGTGTGACTGCAATAGTTTCCATCAGCCACTTTTAAAGAACGCGAAAAGTAAAAACGAAAAAATTAATGGACGTCAGAAATGTCTAGATGATTATCTCACACGTGTTTACCAAAAGAGATGAAAACTTCAGATGGGAAAAAAGAATAATAATAAGAGTTGATGAGAAACGGCTTCTGGTATTTTGACGAATGGAACCCGACTGAGATTTTGGTAGGGGTTGGGTCGATCAACATTTAGAGTACACTACCTGTTCTTCTCGCTTATTTTGAACGGGATTCTTCATTAGGGTGTACCGAAAATATTTTTTCAGAATTTCAAAATCTATCTACGTGAAAAATATGCTTTCTGATAAATATATGAAGGTTTCGGAATATCAAGTGTTGCGGAAACAGCGATTCTTGATTCAGCCATATAAATTTAATTACATTTAAAATTGGAACACACACTCTAAACTATAACCACTGATAGTAAAGTTTGTTGAATGAAGTCAGAACGGCCGATCTGGCAACACTGGCGAAACAAAACGCTGCACATGTGTAGTGGCAGGTGTTGATCATTTGCCGCCACTGTTATTCAGTTGAGCGTTGGTTGAGTTCCATGTAAAACTTTTTTTTACAAAGTGCTTGTTTAATGCGTTAGTTCTTAACTGAGAACAGGAAAATGAACGAACAAAAGATCACTTTAAAGTTTGTTTTAAGCTTGGCAAGACACCGACAGAAACTTATTCGGTGCTGGTACGTTTTTATGACGACCAAGTACTGGCCATGAAGTTTGGGTTCGAGTGGTTCACCCGTATTCGAAAAGGCCGGGAAAGTGTTTTTGACAACCCCCGTAGCGAAAGACCGGACGACCACCGTCAGAGACGAAAACATTGAGAATTTGAGTAAATTAATCAGGAATAATCGTAGATAAACTGTGCGCATGATAGCTGAACGGTGAATTCTGCAAGGTACATTAAAATTTTGACCCTTTTCATGAAATGTCTACTCAGGGTACGACCTCAGTACGCACATTAAGGTTCATGGTTTTCTGTTCACGTTAATGCTCATCCTCACACAACCAATATCGTCAAACAGTTCCTGGCAAAAAAGGGAGTGGTGCAAATTTAACATCCACCATTTTTGCCAGATCTCAATCCTCCAGGCTTCGCCCTGTTCCCACGACTCAAACTTGCTTCGAAAGGAAAGAAACTTGCCGATATTTTTGACGATATTCTGAAACATGACGTGGCTTTTGAACTCCATCTAAAAAAAAAGACTTCTTGCAAAGTTTCCAGGACATGTAAATCAGATCTCAGCGGGGCACAATTACGGGAGGTGACTATTTCGAAGGACAGTAAGGTAACTTTCATTGATATTCCATCTTACAGGACTATTCACTGAACTTTTTTGTCAGAGGTTGTCTTTGCAAAATTTAAATTTACGAATTAAAAGAATTTCATTTCTGTATGGTCTTGGAAACAGCCTGGATTGCTGAGTTTTTTACAGAACCATCTCACTCAAAGCCGAGAAAAATCATAGTGCCCGCTTGCCTCGTGTGTCCACTCATTTCATTTCGCGTACCTTCTCTCTTCCTTTTTACTTCATTTCATTGTTTGTTGCTCTGTTGGCTCATCTACACGTATAACGTTCTCGCACGTGTTCTCCACAATCGCCACAAAGGGAAAAATGAAATTTAAAATTTATTTTAATGCTCAATACTGCCACAAGAGTAATGAAATTTAGGTGCTTAAGCTTTTTTATGATGAAAAATCGAAGTAAGTTTTGCTACAGAAAATTAGTTATTTCCGTGCTTTATAACATTTATTGCGTTGAGAAGACCCCGACTAAATAAGTACAAGAAATAAAAACATCAGGTGAAATTAACGGCTTCCTTTAGAAACAAATTTTAAGAAAAATCTACTGTCGAAATTACAGAGCACGATGAAGCTAAAGACGGAAAAAAGCTTGGATCGGACTGATTCGACGATAGTGAGGTTGCAATGTTCCTTTTACTATCACTATACTCAGTACTCCTTTATTAAAATCGTTTTTAATTATTCATATTGAAGAAAAATAATTTTATTTTAAGTCTAAAATCATCTAACCAAAATTCTTTTCATTTCCCCCCCCCCCGAAAATTTAACCCTTTTGTGGTAAAACAAAATTTTGAAAAAGTAGTTTTCTCTTAATCTCCATACCATAGAGCAGTTCTCCCCAATCTTTTTGCAGCAGCAGATCGAGTAAGATTTGATGATTTTACCACAGTCCGATGATGGGGAGAGGGAGAGTTATATTAACGTTTCACTATATAGCTGCACAAGAACTATTGGCGACGAACCTCGTAATTTTGAACCATGTTCAAGTGACGGAAATGGCATCTGAGCTCTAGCACCCACTCTTCTCACTTCCAAACCATACCAATGGGAGGACGTTTGTGGCTCGACGTATTTAACGTCCATCAACCCCTCTGCACGGTGGATCTTCAGCTGTACTAGGCTCGAACTCATGACACGCTAGCCACAAGTTTATGACCTTGACCACTAGCTTACTGCTGCCCGACGAGGGGGAGGGATGTTGATTATTTATATTTTAGAATGTTTTGACTTCATTTTAATTTAATTGTATTTTCACATGCCTTAAAAATAAAATACAATTACACAAAAAATGAATATAAAGTGAAAATTTACACCGAGGGAAATACACCACAATAAATAAAATAGAAACAAATGTTCCTTGATTGCCCCCGTGGTGTACCATTTGTTCCACAGACCTGTACTCAGCTCAGGGGTTGCGTATTATTGCCAAAGTGCATCTTTATCGACATAGGTAAATTCCGATTAATAAATTCCACCAGCAGCATATCCGGTATAGTGCTTAGTGACGCTTAATGCGGTGCCGTAGGGCCTGGGTTCGAATCCGGAGAAGCATGGCTGTTTGGTTGTGATCCTTCTTTCCTATGTGATGCTTTGCTTCATCTATGTAAGCCTCCGTGTGATACTTTGTGATGCACGGGGTTATAAGTTTTCTCAATAAAAGAAAACCGCCCTTTGTTCATTTTATTGTTGTGAAATACAAATCACCGAACTGTATAAAAATACATCACAAAAACTACTACTTAAAAAATGGAATTCGTCCTTTTTGTTCGAAAAGTTTAATTAAAAAAGCATTCACATGATTAAATCGTTCCATCTTAAGAAATTTATGTTTTCAAGCCAGTTTCTTTTCTTTTAGTTTATTTTATGTAGTTTTTTTTCCACCACATAGATTGTTAATTGCGTCCAGCCAGCCAATATGTCAAACGGATTATTGCAAATAAAGATAAAACATCGAATATTTAATTGAGTTTGGACCAATTTTAATGAATGATAAGCGTTGTAAAAAAACTACGAACATTCGGCAATATATTACTGTATTCTACTTTTTTATACGAGTTCTTTTCCTTATTGAAATAGGTATATCATTTATTGTAAATATGAAGGACTGTTTTGTACTTCATTTGGGAGTAACAAATAAGGTTGTCTTGCACTAATTTTTGGAAGTTTGGCCTTGGAGACTCTTTATTCACTTTTAAACGCAATGAGATTTGACTTAATGCAAATTTATTGGACGTAAAACCTAAATGGTCAAATATATTTTAAATAATTAGTGTGACATACAACAAAATGAGCTTAATACTAGTGCTGTAGTAGATACAATATATCGCGAGTGAATAATTTGTAACTATGAATTCATAAATAATGCGGTTTTTTTTAAAAAAGTATTCTGTGGATTCTTTAATTCTTTTTATTTACCACGTGATGTTGTGATATATATTATTGTTTTTATTAACTTATTATTTTTTCTTTGACTTTGTGCTTTGGTGATTCTACTTTTTCAAGTGACTTTGTTCTTTTGCCCAAAGTTGCTTATACAAATATTCTCTGAATAGAAATTAACAAAATTTTCTAGTTTTATATTTAATGATATTCTAAGATGTATTTGGGAAGAGATGTAATACTGCTTATTTAATTTCTTCTTACAATAAAAATATCTTATATTGTGGTTACCCGTCCACTTCGCTGGGTATAACATGATGTCGTATTAATATATATACTGTTTTTAAATTATCTGTATATAAATCTTACCATTAAGCTTTTATAAGTACTGAAAAATATTTTATATCCCCCACTGCTTAATTTTTAAAAAAAACTTGAATTTCTAAAACTAAAATTTATTTCTTTTTTACGCCCTCGTAACTACTCTTGGTAGTCGATTCCCGTAAAAACTGTTCATATAGCGTGTAAACAAAACAGCTCTACTCAACAAAAAAAATGTGCTTATAAAATTTTATATCTGTAGATGTATTAGCTTGGAAGATATGATGAATGAGTCATTTTCCTCCATTATAACATGGATTACAAATATCATTGTTGTAGCCTTGACTGGGAATTTTGACTTAGGGAGCTTCTTTTTGTTTAAATTATTCACTTTATTTTAACCGGATACTTTTTTTGTTATACTTCTCAAGATAATAGATGTTAATATTTAAATGAAATAACATTAACAAGAAGCCGTAAAATCCGGCGTATAATGCGCACTTTTAACACAAAAAATAAGATCGAAATTCATGGGTGTGCATTATACCTCGAGTATAAAAAATGAGAACTTTAAAAATAAAAAAAAAAGATCAGCATAGAAAAAAATTTAGAGGCTTCTAGATATATCGAAGTAGGTTTGTTTGAATAAAATAACATTTCTTACGAACTTGAAGGGTAATAGTTCTAGAGATACACTATATTTCTTACTAAAGATCGGAATAATACGTTTAATAAATAACTTCAAAACATAAGAGGATTGCACATGTGCATTTCAGGTTTCTTCGTAAAAAGGGGTGCGCGTTATACGGCGAATATACCTAAAAACTAAAAAATGCAGCTTGAAAGTATAGGTGCGCGTTATACGCCGGATTTTACGGTAATTATTAATCGTCCTGTGAGATTTTTTGAATCAATACTAATTTAGGAATTGCTTGATCGCTATTCCCGGGCTGGGCAAGGTTGACTCAGCCTTTCATCCCATCAGTGGGTCGATAAAATGAGAACCAAGCTTACTTGGGGACCAAACACTGGGGGTTTCGCTTCAGGCTGACCACCTGATCGGAACATCTGCTCATGCACCCCAGCGCCCAATGGTCACGTATACTGAGATGGGCACAGTAGGCCTTGACCCTCATGGGCTGTTGCGCCACTGAGTTGAGTCTGAGAGTTGATCGCTATTAGACTTGACCTCATAAAGCTTCTATTTTCATATGGTGAACATAAAAAAAATTAGATAATAGAGGGGGGGGGGAGAAGTAATGTTAGCAAAGAGGAAATAATTTATATCATGACCCAATCCATATAATAGTTAGAAATAAAGTTCCCTTAAATACAGGACATTCCATACAGTTACAGCTACGTTTCATTTTAGAGAATCATTAATTCGAAGAGAATGAAGTAAAATATTATCAGACAATATTCCAAAATTCTAAGTTATTGCTTGAAAAAAATTATTTATCTTTAAAATACTTTAAAATTGTAAGAAAATAATTCTCTCTCATACTCGTATTTGTGTACATAATTTTCAGTTCCCCTTTAAAACTCTTTGAAGGCCACATAACTTTATATACTTTCATGGCAGAAACTAATGGAATGCTTATAATTGCAATTCTTTTAAAACAATATGAGAAGTTCTACTTTTTATTTTTACACAATCATCTTAAATCCTACAGAAAAACAAAATTATTTACGCTGGCATGTTTTTGCCCAGCCCACTTCATCTTTCCTAATCCAGGGAAGCAAATTGGAAAAGGCTTTACGACCCTGAAAAAGATTATGTGACCATAAGAAAAGACCTTCATTGGAAATCAACTTTCAAGTAAATCGTTTTTTGACAGGGTTAAAAAAATAAAGGGATACGTGTTCATTAGTTCTTTGTTTTTACATAGCTGAGAAGTAATCTTGTCGGGTCTGGATATTTCCCGGATTAACTTTGAGGCGTCATTACTTTTTGTTCGGTGTGTGTTCGAAATAGACATGTGCATTTACGCTAGCTCCTACCTAACAATTAAATTACCCAAGCCTTTGCTTTTTTGCTGCTCATTTTTCACCAACATGAAGACATTACAATGAAGCGATTGTTAAAATAGTTATCACCAGACCTCACCCATTACATTCCAGAAGCAGATTTGTACTTTCTTTGTTATATAAGAATTCCAAAATTTGATGTATGACAGTTTTCAACTAAAATATGTTTGAATGCAAAGCTGCCAAGTCTGATTATTTCAAAAGTTTATTTTTTGTTCTTTCAGCTTTTACAATTGTACTTATCCGCCCATAAATGGTAGAATTTATCATTCTGTTCTGTCATGTTCAATTTATTGTCGGGATTCAAATCTGATCGTGATAGACAACTCTTTTGTATTTTCTAAGAAACTGTCCTCGCTTTTTTTAGTTTTATTACCCAAAACGGGCACACACACACACATATAGCGGTTTTTAAGAGAAATATTTTAAGTGTTAAGTTTGTCTCACATGTCAATACAATATTACAACTCATAGGCTCTCAAAGTGGTTCTTTCAAAGCCCTGGGAGTCCTTATAGCTGCTAAGGGTATCAATGGAAAATTAAAATTAAGTTGGGGGTGCGTGGACAAATTTAAATGATCAGGAAAAGATTTTATATAAAAAGCATTTGTGAGCCATTTCCATTATTATGAAAGTTAAATTAAATTAATAATGGACTTTTACGTCATGTTTTCTTTTTTTGCAAAATACTATGAGTATGGATATAAAATGCAAGTATTGACAAGAGTCATAAGATGGAAGTAGGGCTGATTGCAGGTGTGGCGGTCTATGAGGTTTAAATAGGAACGGAATCTTGCAGCTACATTAAGTAACCTGCCTTAAATATACTCTGTCACAAAAAATAAATGCACTCAGAAGAAATCGAGCTACTCACAAAAGATGTACAAATGATTAAAATTTCGACGCCAATGAGACAAGAGTATGTGCGCTAAGGGTATATCACACGTGCAGCTGGGAGAGTTTAAAAGTATGATTTCTCGTACCAAAGGATTATTCAAACAAATCAGTCAACTTGGATGAGATGGTACTGTGACTAGAGATGCCTCAGAGGTGTTATCAACGACAGTACGAGCAATTGTCGGACTTTTAGAGGGACCATATTGTAAGCTCCAGAGAAGCAGGTTGGTCGAACAGGTGTATCGGCGTCCACCTCAGTAGGAGTTATATGGTAGTTACTTGGTATAGCAACAATGGATCGCGGAAGGGATAGTCTATCGTCGAGGAGGGTCAGGGTGTCCACGGAACACAAATGCGTGCGATGATTCCGCAATCATATGAACAGCCACGTCCTCACCAACAACATCACTAGAATTGCTTCGACACCATTTACCACCCTTTATATATCCGATATTATCAAGAGAAACCATTTGGAGACGACTGCCTAAAGCAGGTAAGGATCAGACAACCATTAAGTCTACCGCTGATTCCATATCATAGGTAATGTCGATTGGATTTTTGTAAACCTCGGGTAAGCTGGAAGGAGATGATTGAAAGCGTGTGATCAGTGATAAATTCCAATTTTCACAGTCTCAGTGGTGATGACCAGCACATACGTGTGGGGAGGCGGCCAGGCTATCGGTCTGAACTGACATTTTTTTTTTGTCGAAAGGCATACGGTAATTACACAAGATGTGACAATCTCGGAAGCGATTTTTTGAGATACACAATCACCTCTAGGTACCCTTTAATGCACTCTGACGGCATGCAGTTACGTGGACGAGATTTTAACGCCAATTACACTGCCTATGCTATCAAATCGCCCAGGTGCCATTTATCAGCAAGACAACGCTCATCCACATACTCCAAGACTCTCTCGACAACGTAATCAAGGGTATAACATACTCCCATGGCCTTCCAGGTCACCAAAACTTTCACTAATAGAGCACATCTAGGACGTACCTGGAAGGCAACTGTAGTCATTTCGAAATACTGGTGAATAAACTGCCCAGTTTCAGAGATTATGGCATGATCTTCCACAGGATGTCGTAGGTGACCCCATTGATTTGATGTCACGTCATGTTTCAGCTAGTAGAGCTCCCAGAGGTGGATTTACTAGCTACTGATCTGTAACATTTTTTATGCCATATCCTCTTTGTAAAACAATTTGTTCTTCTGAATTTGTAATCATTTGTTTATCTCTCCATAAACTATATACATGCTAAGTTTCGTGATAATTGCTCGTTTCCTTTTGGGTGCATATGCTGGGTGCATTTGTGACAGAATGTATGTGTGTGTGGAAGCATAAAAAAGTCGTATATCTATATAATCAACAGTTTTGTTTTATGTATGATCCTGATATGAGAAGTGAATACTAGAATGTTTTTTAGTTCTGAGCAGGAAGTATAATTCTTTATATTGTTACGAAGATGACCATCTCATTGGTTCACCCATCTCATTGGAGAAGATATATGTTTCCTTGTTTTAATTCACAAAAGTTATAACTTGAATAAATACTATTTTAGGTATCACGATGATTTATTTATACTTTAATTTACATCAGCATTTTTCATTCAATACATCAGAGTTAAATTTATAATTTTTTTCTATTATGCATTAAAATAGATTTATTTATTGGTTGGGTTCATGGCCGAGTTTTTGGTGTAAAAGGGGGTCTACGGTCACAGAAAGTCTGTGAACCACTGTTCCAGCGTAACAGAGGTGGTTGTCTTTCATCCCATCAGATGTAAAACTAAACAAATTCAAATGTGATAAAAATAATTCATTTTATCAACAAATATTTTATATTCCATTAACTAAAATGGAATTTAAGATGAAATTTTTCTGTTTTGTATTTTGAACAATCCTCCTGGATTCGAATATCAAGCTCCCTGAGATCAGACTTAAAGCATACCCACAAATACTATCTTGGGAAATATAACAAGAACTTAGTCACTTTTAAGAATAACAAATATCAACTAATAAAAATGGGGAATATAAAAGCAAATTGAAGCTAAAATAAATTTGCTAACAAAGAATTAAACATATCCTTGTTCAGACTAGACATACCTCAATATAAATTTACGACAGCTTTACAACAAAAGGAAGTACGGATATATACCTTTTCTCATCCCAGAAACGAAACTTTTTATATCTTCTTTCAGCTGTATGTGTGAAAATTACTATGAGTATGTATAAAACAAGAAAATAAAGTTTATTTCCTTTCTTGACCCATTTGCATAAATAACGGTAAATTAGCGTGGGATCACTGGAAGTAGACTCAATAGAATAGAATAAAATTATATATAAAATGAAGCTATATAAAAACAAGAAATAGAAAATTCTATTTATATACTCTTTTCCCATTAAAGTAGAAGCTATTGTGACTATACAATGCATTACCTTTTTCCATAGCTAATATTTTTAGCTTCTAAAATAAATAAAAACGAAGATTTTTTAGGAATAAGAGATAAGTTTTTTTTTAAATGATTATTTCTTAACTGACTTCTCTCTTAAGATCATGAAGCTCTTTTTTATTAATGTTGGTTTATTTTGTGAAATTTACTGTGTTCTGTATTTATTCTAATTTTTTCGGAAAGTTAAGGTTCTTTTCCAGATGATTCTTGCACAAATATTGTCGGAACCGAATAAGCTACATCTTGTAGTTTTATATACACGAAGCTTGGAGATCAACTGTCAGATGTGTGTTGTGGATTAACTTTGATACATAACATTTTAATTAAGTTTAATTTTGATTCTATAGTATTAAAGTTCTCGAGAATTTAACTTGGATACATCACATCTGAATTTAACCCATAAATTGAATAAACTGCAATTCTCATTTACGCAATTCCCTCTTCTGTTCGGTTATTATTAACCCAATTATTTCAAGTATAGACTTTTTTTCGTTTTCGAAAGATTTATAAAATACTAATTGGAATAAAAACTATTTATAAATCTTAGTCTGACTATTGTAAGTGTTTGGATTTTTGAAATTTAAGTTCATTTATATGAATTGAAATTTGAGTCTATAGCTCTCACAGGGTAATATATATAATTTAATGCCTTTTTTACATTAGAAATTGCCCAATCGCAGTTGTTCCTAATTCAAAGGTCTTTAATCCCTTTTTAGAGTAATGAAGATATTAAAACATTTTATTAAATGTATATTAAAAAATGAGTAGACTAAATATAAATATTTATAATAACCAAATGAATAAAACTTTAGTTGTTCCAGTTAGTTAAAACTTTAGTTAAGTAACCAGCGGCTCCCTAAAAATAGGACAATTATTTAGAAAAGAAAATATTTTTAGATTGTATTTTGTTCATTTCTTCATTCACAATGCTATTTGCAGTAAAAAAACCCGGAAGAGTAGATTCCACATGCAAACAATACTCTGCCTGATATACAACGCAATTTTACCAAACTCTCTCAAATTTTCCTTTTTTAGTTCATTAATGGTAATTTTTATTTTGAATTACCATTAATCTAAAGCCTAATAATTTCTAATGAATTTCTTTGTTTATTTTTCTAATCATTGATGTGTTTTCATTAAAATCACACAAATTGACTAACCCCTTAGTGATGAATAACACTACAATGTGTAATATTCAATATTTATGTGCATCTTTTATTGATTATTTGGCGATGATATTTCGCCATTTTGAGTGTTGCGCTCTTGCGTTACGTCATCTGGATAAGTTGCAACTCCAGAGAACAAGCAAGTTGGCGGTTTTTTAAAATTCGCATCACCAGGCAATCGGCGATATTTCACACTTTCCCCTATTTTTTAATATTTAATATGTGATGATGTAATATTTAAAGCTCATGCGCTAGTCAATTGCTACTTTTAAGCAACTATTCTGCTATTGGTTTTTTGGTTTTACTAATACAATTGTTGATAACTAATATAATTTTATTTTTATTTTGTTAAATTAACAGAGGAAAAGACTCTTTCAAAATCAGAAACAAAAGAATACGGTGAAGAGTATCTACGCCATATACTAGGAAATTTATTTACAATTGGTAATTGCTGAAATTAGAATAATAAGGCACATAAGTATTTCAGAAAAAAGCTGTGTTACAAATTTGTCATAAATCTCCTTCAAAATGTGTTGAAAAATTGTCCGGAAAGAAAGTTTTTCCTCGATGTAGTTGCAAATATTGTAGATAAATGTAGAATTGCCCCTCTAATCGGGAAGAAAGATTTTTCCTCGATGAAGTTGCAAATATTGTAGATAAATGTAGAATTGCCCCTCTAATCGGGAAGAAGGTTTTTCCTCGATGAAGTTGCAAATATTGTAGATAAATGTAGAATTGCCCCTCTAATCGGGAAGAAGGTTTTTCCTAGATGAAGTTGCAAATATTGTAGATAAATGTAGAATTGCCCCTCTAATCGGGAAGAAAGTTTTTCCTCGATGAAGTTGCAAATATTGTAGATAAATGTAGAATTGCCCCTCTAATCGGGAAGAAGGTTTTTCCTCGATGAAGTTGCAAATATTGTAGATAAATGTAGAATTGCCCCTCTAATCGGGAAGAAAGTTTTTCCTCGATGAAGTTGCAAATATTGTAGATAAATGTAGAATTGCCCCTCTAATCGGGAAGAAAGTTTTTCCTCGATGAAGTTGCACATATTGTAGATAAATGTAGAATTGCCCCTCTAATCGGGAAGAAAGTTTTTCTTCGATGTAGTTGCAAGAATACATATATTCGGAATTGTACTCGTAAATATTGTAAGGCAACTAAAATAGCTGACAAATATTGAATATCTTCCAGTCGATAAATATTGAGGCGAGTTCACAAGTGAAGAAGGATATTGGTGCTTTAAGTGATGTATTGATGGAAAGGTTTTAAAGGAGACAGAAAGTTGAAGCCATAAAATAAAAGAATATTGTGGAATATTGCTGTATTTTAAATTCAACTTTTACTGAGAAGCCAGTTTAACTTTTATGTCCAATGCCTTGCACAGTTCGAAAACAGCTGTAGACTGTACAACTGGAATTGGCTTGATGGGCCTTCTAAAATTAGTTGTTCTCACGATCTGTGGGTCGTAAGTGACTGGAAGATCCAGAGCTTGACATATCTTCCACACAGAGAAGGATCCTACGACAGGGACGGTAGTCGTTTGATCTCTTCCTCTGTGTGGAGTTCGAGGCATGACTACCAGTCCTGGAAGGGGAACAAACTTGGCCTTTAGGTCGAGGGCCTCACACATCTTCCAGACAGTCAAGGAGTTAACGATGGGAACGTGTTCATCAAGAGTAGTCTCATGAGCAACAGCAGTAGTTTCAGGAACGACTTCATTTAATCGTTGAGTCGGGAAGCAATGTTTGACAAGCTCCATTATTAGTTCGAAAAATATGATCTCGAGAAAGGAAGGAAGATCATTTTTAAAAAGCAATGCTAAAGCACATTGAAGAAGGTGTAGAACACCTCGAAGATCATAATCATGATCATTTAAAAAGTTAGAAAATATCACAAAAGTTTTCAGAAATCACACAGATTAAGCAAATAACTCAGTAAAGCATCCAAATCGACTTTTGAAACAATAAATGATTTTAATGTAAAGGTTCAATGATATTGTATTTTATTTGTTGAAGGATTTTGATATTGTTATGTATTTTTCTAACATCTCGGTAAACAAAGCACAAAAAATGCAACAAGCAATTTACTTTGTTAAACAACAGAGGGGAGACTTTTATCATTGTTATTTTGTGAAACGTGTTTGTTAATATCACTAAAACACTGACTCTTCCATAAATTTAGGAACTATTTATATAATACAAAGAGACTTTTGCTATATTTGAAAGGATAATTTTAAGCAACGTATTTGATGAAATTAAATGTGGTCATTATATTGGAGAAAAATGTTTGCTGTAAGTATCACATCTTTGAACTTACACTTGTCAAACACCTCTTGCAATTCCCTAACAAGTATATCTTATTGGAGACAGCATCTTCGAGCAGATATCATACTTACCCGGTACTTACATATTATCGCAACCTATTGGCGACATTATATGAAACGAAGCCCATGGTTGCCAGTTCAACGCGTACGACTCATCAGAAATCCTAGCTGATAATTTGGCGAGTGAGTGAGTGAGTGAGTGATTTGGGGTTTATTGGCGCAAGAGCCGATTTCGGCTATACTGCGCCAAACATTTGTTTTAATATCTGTGGTCTAGACGGAAGAGAAAGAAAGAATGAATTGAATGACAAGAAAGAGGGTCGAAATAGAGAAGGATCACTAGGGTACCTCGGGTTCGTGAAGCCCATGTTTACCAAAGGCAGTAAACCCCGTGGGAAAAGGAAAAGATCACTAGGGCACCTCGGATTGTGACACCGCACTCACCTAAAGAAGGTGAGCCCCTGAGGGGAATAAATTTGGCGAATTATTAACACTAGAAAGACTGAAACTTAGTATATACCTATATTGCCCAAAAGCAGTCAAAATGACTGCATTGTGAAAAATAATTAATGCGTAAAGAAATTTGTTTGAAATTAATTTTTAACACTTTTTATCTTATTTACAGTCATTATACAAGTTATTAGTTAATATTAACATTAAAAAAATTTACTTCACTTGGGAAAAAATATATTCTAAAAAATTCTAAGAAATTGTGTCATTATATGCATAATTGTTCTTCTAATTGAAATTAAAGCAGTCAAAATGACTTCCATAGGCAATCTAGTGTTAATACAGTTGGCGATTGTTGCGATAATTCCTTTCCATTTTTAATAAGGTGCTATTTTTCTTTTAAAAAAAGATATTACGTGAAATTCTTGAACACTGAAATTAAACATACATGATCGGATGCAAAGAAATAAAGAAAACCCCGATATCTCTATCTTATATTCTATTTTATAAGAGAAAAAATAGGAATTAAATAAAAATGTTATATTAATTATTAAAACAAAATAATCACATGGTCAACTGATTTATTACAGAAATAATTTCAATGTATAAAATCCTATGAAGATGCACTGTATTAAAATTCCAAGTAAAATTAACGAACAATTTGAAATTAGGAAAGATTCATTTCAATGTTTTGCTGCAGCAACACGAATATTACAAAATCCGATTATTAGAACAGGTCTTCTGAAAATTCTAAAGGAAATGACCTCGTGTAAAAAGTAGTTTAATGACTTCCATAATAAGAATTCGAATTTCATAGAATTTTGTCACACGATATAATTGCCTGGACACACACGACGCCTATTGACTCTTCTTCAAATAATTCTCAGACAAAAAATATATAAGTTATTCTACATAGATTAATTTTTCAAAGCAATTTTCTTCTTAGCTCATTCATGAAAAAAGGAATTTTTATAGTTTCAAGTATTTTTTTTCTATTTAGAGCAGGATAAGTAATTTATTGCTATCAAAGTTATCATCTCTACTTGGGGGTCTTATAGGGAAAAACGATTAATGAAGATGAATCAAATATCCCGAAAAAAAAATTTAAATACGAAAATTATGTACTTGAAACAATTAAATAAATAAAATGAGTTTAAGTTAAATAAGTGAAGAATCTCTGAATACTCAGGTGCTTTTTGTAGTGTAGGTAAACTTTGCATGCACCTTTTTTATATAGTTGTGACGGATCTATACGCGACCTTAAACTAACTATTTTGGGTATTCTTTTGGGCCAGCAATTTTAACCAATCTTCTCCTAAAAGAAGAAAACGTGATATGCAAATTTTTTTAATATGTATATATATTCTTTCTTCGCGTGTTTGAGAGTTAGTGATTGTGAGTAGATAAGAAGTGAAGTGAATAAGGAATATTTAGTGAACTGGCAGTGAAGTGTATACGTATACAAAAAATAAAGAAGCAGAAGTTTAGATAACAAGAAAGGGATACGATTAGCTAACCAGAAGTGTTAATGTCAACTTGAAGGAAATAGAAGAATGCATGAGTTTACAGGCACTGTGATCTTAAATTAAGTCGATGTTTAGAATGTTAAACTAATAGTGCGGTCATTAAATACGTAAGCTCTGTGTACAGTAATATTAAAGGTAGAGCTGCATGTTTGAATATATTCTCCCCAACGCGAATCTCGTCTCCCTCTTGCTCTATTACTGATTTGAATTATCTTATTTAGTGTTATTTGTGTCTGAGAGAGAGAGAGAGAGAGAGGTAGAGTTGATTATAGTGATAAATAAAATAATTGGAATTATCATGTGTATGATCCTTTAGTTCCTTCCACCTTTAGCTGGGTCACTGGGTAGAAGGGATGTAAACGCGTTTCATAGTTAGTAAATCTCTTTCCTTACTAGTCATCGTAGTCCTACAGTAGTATGTGCAAGACTAGACTTCGTCTTGTAGGTCTTAATTATAAACGAAAGAACAAAAATTGAGATTTTGTAGTAAGCTGCTGTGGTAAATATTTGATGTTTT
>BMAO01000434.1:0-20273 GCA_019973975.1 Trichonephila clavata | reverse complement strand
TTTGAAAAAAATTCTCTGAAATTACATTTTTTACTGAATTTTTCATGAATATAGATTATTGCAAACAACAATTTGTCAAGTATACATTTAAGGTAAATAAAGAGTTGAAAAAGGTTATATTAAAATTCTGAAAATTGCCACTGCTTTTAGAAGTAAACATCCTACAGAATCAAATGTGTATATGTAAAGTCATACTTGTTTCATGGTCCTATTACCGATAAATATCATAGAACTGATCTAAGTACACCTCTTGGGTCAATATTTGTAACTAACTCAATGCAACAAATTTATTCAGGACTTAAATTTAATAAGCAGGATAATATATACCAATTTATACCAATACATGAGCCTTTTAGACTTTAATACTTATGTAAAAATTAAAATCCAGAATATTCTTATGCTTAATAAATTTCAGCTGGTGTTGCATAGATTTCTTTAACACATAATGTTAATATTCAATAACAAGTGTATAGTCTTTATATGAAATTATCATAAAATTATTGAATTTTACTCGCATATTTATATCCATAGTAAAAAAAATTGTACATCTGTGTGACAAATTTATACCAATCAAATTCTGAAAAACAGATATTGTGTTAAGAAATCTCATACCAACAAATATTGCATAATTTTATTTTTTTTTTGTAAAAGAATTATGGATTCAAAAGGGACTTTTATTTTGACATGTTGGAGAGAACAGGACTTTTATATCCAATATATGCCACAAATTTATATTCTACAATACACATATTTCTAATTAAAAAATTTAATGCCTTAATTTTTTACCACATTTAGAATTTATTCTCGATAAATTATATCTTTTTCCTAAAATTCTAGTGCGCATAAAGACTTTCAAAAGGTTTTACATAAAATTTTAAAAAGGTAATTTTCATTTCTAATGTTTGAAAGTGGTATTTGATTCTCATCAAGTATAAACATTAGTGAACCTGTAGTAAATTAAGATATTTTTCCATTTTTATAGTGGATGCTTTTCGAATTTTTCCATGAGAATGTGTAAAATTATTTAGTAAGATACATTATACATATAGTACTTTGTTTTATATGACATGTATGATTACATACCAGATTTTTGTACTCTTATTTTAGATAATTGAATTCAGAAATATCTCTATTAACTACTCTGAAGATGTGTAAAATTTAAGGAAAATAAATATATTTTATCTTTTATGTATGTTCTCAATATAATTTAATTTAAATAAACAAAAATTTACTTTGAAGCATTTACATTTCTGAAGACATTTGTCCAAATTCTTTTAGAAGTTTTTTTGTGAACGCAAAATTGTAGGATCTCTGTTTTAGCTGGCGACGATTTCTAAATGGTTGGTGTTGAAACAGCCTATTCAAAGTGGTCAGAATAAATAACTTACGAGGAGATGGTTTAAAATCTTTATGCTTCATCATTCTGAATCATGTTTACAAAACACTGAATTATACTGGGATATTATAAAAAAGATTTTTTTCCTTCAGTCATATTATCTCTTAGAGTGATCGAGCAACCATATATAGTTAATACGAAATTTTAGTGGTATAATGCAAAATACTCAAACAATAATAACAAAGTGTTGGTCTGAGTTAAGCGGGAAACAACGTAATATAGTCACATGCTATCCTCATCACGTGATCGTGACGTCACATGAATTGAGCCATAAGATAATAATCCGAATAATTTTGATCACCAAATGTTGTTTTCCCGACATTTTCACCGAAAAAATTATTATAATTTCGAACTATATGTCAAGTGCAACAGTGGAAAAGATTGATTATTATGTCACTTCCGTCATCCGTGCCTAGGTTCGCTCGGATTGGCGCCATTTTCTCTTCATTTTGCGACAAAGTTTTTTTGTGTTGAATTGAAGTTACACGGACGTTCTTGGAAATGAGCGGGCCGATTGGCTCGCAAAGGCTCTAATAAAGCGCAAAATTGACATTGCCGTTAATATTCTTAAATCATTTTACAAGAAGATTATAAAAGAAATAATGGTGAAGTCTTGGAACTAAGAATATCTGATTTCAAATAAAGGGAGCGCGCGCACTCTACAAAGAAATTTTTTTTAACTATTAATAAGAAGCTGTTCTGCCATCATTTTTATACTAATTACAAAATAACCCAATTTCTAACTGGTCATAACAACTTTAAAAGCTACTTGAAAAAATTTAATTTAGTTCCGTCATCTATCTATGATTGTGATATTAGTGGCGAGGAAAATGAAGAACATCTGCTCCTTCTGTGTTCCAAGTTTGAAACCAGAACGAAACATCGTAAGACTTTTCAAGGGACTTAGTATAAATTGACCTCAAAATCTTCAGCAACTTTTTTCCACCAGAAGTGCTTTTAAAAAGTTATGTAAATTTGTTGTAAATATTTGTAAACCTTCATAACCTCAAAGGAATTTTTCCCTTCATTCCTTTGTAATGTGTGATAAATACTTACTTCTGTGAGCCCCGTGTGATACTTTTTGGTGCACGAGGATTTTATAATTATTTTCAACAAAAAAAAATCGAAATTATCGCCATGTTAGGCTTAAATAATGCACTTAAAAGTATATACTTAACATTAAAAAATCGCTTTAAAATAGGTGTGAAACGAACTGTTCCAAAATTTTTAAAAAGAAGCATTGAAAAACAAAATGTTGCAAAGGAAACATTTCAAAATGCCTTAAATGAAATAGAAATAATTTTAAATGAGATAAAATATCGTATTGGAACTGTTATTCGCAGTGTTTTTTTTCCTTAAAAGTTGTTAGAAGCAACGATATACTGTGCCAAAAAACAACTTAAGATAAGGGTGGGGAAGGACCGAACTTGATTTCCGGGTGTACAATGCCTGTTCCAAATTCCTTCACTTGAAATCTAAAAGAATTCTGTTTCCTGAAAGAAAAAAATCTCATCTCTAGATCCGGAAACAGGCGATGAGTCGAAATTCTTCAGTCCAGGGCGAACATGTGACGTTACGAAGTGTTTATGATTCCCATCTCGAAATGATTCTCAGAAATCGACCCTCTCATCCTTGTCGCCTGGTTGTCTCAGAGACTTCAATTGCGAAAAGAGATCTAAAAAGCACAGAAAAAAGGGTGTGACACCATTTTCTGCGCTCACAAATAGATCGAGCCTCTTGGAAAAGAAAGTTCTTATCTGGTATCCTTCGCTCAGCGGCCAGACTTTGAGGTAAACACGACTGTTTTGAATCGGGGTCCACTTCGGAGGATTGGGTTTATCTCTCGCACCAGAGGTACAATAGTTCAATTTTATTTTTGTTCCATATCCCTGGAAATTTCTGGGGGAAAATGAAAACGTTTTGAACATCAAAATCGCTGAAGGACAAAGTATTTTTTTTTCTTTTTCTGTCGGGTTTCTTTTTTAATCTCGATTACTGAGAAATACGTGTAAACATTAAAACACGCAGCCGTTTATTTAGTTGAAGTGGATTTAAATAAAGTAAAAATAAAGAGTTATATCAGCTTTTTTTTTTAAAAAAAAGTTTGCGAAGTATTATACAATTATATTCGTAAATTCTCTTCCTTGTTATTTTTTTTTCAAACAACAATACGTTAAAAGGCTTTAGAACTTTGAAAAATGCAATGGAAAATCAATTAAAAAATATTTGCCACAAGTGAGACTATTAAAACAATAAAAACCACATTTATAAGAGATATACACCTAGTAATAAGCGTGGGAAAATGTTAGAAACATTTTTTTTTTTTTTTTTTGCGTAATTCTAATCTAAAAAAAATTTGAAAAAAGTATGAAATTTAAGAGACTGGCCAGTGCGCCATTTTGAATTAATCAACTAAACAAACCTCTCATACAGTCACCAAATATATTTTTTCAAATCTCACAATTAGTAATCTTTAGAATCATTAATTAAGTAAAGGAATTTAATTTCTAAGTTTCGAAGGTCTTGATTTTTCTTTTAGTAATTTTATGAATTCTCACTTTTTAAAAACATATTTAATAAAGTGGGATGTAAATATCGATTTAAACCTTCTATTTTTCCCACTCTTGTGTAAACTTCCTCTTTTACATTCGAAAAAATAAAATAACTTGAATTTCATAAAGTAATTAACAATTTCATAGGATTACCATTACATTTCAAGATTTATAAATCGCTGTAAATGGAATTAATAAAACCCTATCTAGAACTCTTAAAAAAGTAACTTGCAATACCTACTGAACTAAATCTATTTATTTGATGTACTTGAGTAGTATAAACCAAGTCCAAAAAAGTCGAAAAATAGAAGTTTTTTTTCATTTTCTCCTTTTCAGCTAATTATTGAAATTAACATTTTAAAGCTACATTTACAGATTTCAATCTTTAAAAATATAGTGAAAACAAATCAACAAAGTAAAGAATTATTCTTTTTTTTTAAATTAGAAAAAATACGAATGGATTTTGTTGTAATTCAATATATACTACAAATTATATATTTTTCAGAATTCTAAAAAAAAAGAAAAAAAAGAATACTTTTACGTAGTTGTTAAAATATTTTTAGCCGATTAATTTTATATTTTCCTAAAAATCGCTTGGTATTTATAATTATTTAATAATAGCATTAAATCTGTTTTAATTTATAAATCGTTTGCCATAATGTTTAACTGATAAATGTTTCTGTAACTGATTAAAAGTAGAATTTGTGAAAAAGGGAAAAATTCTATAATTCGAAATCAGTATTTAAAGTTTATGGTACGATTGTTTGATCGGCATTTTGTGGCACAATTTTGTTGTGTTTTTGTTCACCAAAAGATAAGTCGAATAAGGTTAGTGTTGGGATTTTATTCCATGCAAAGAAGCTCATGAAATTTTGAGAATTCTATTTAAATAGTACCTAAATAATTCTTATTTTAAGAATCTGTAAGTTAGTTTAATTTATAAAATTAAAGTATAAAAGAAATTGTATTTAAACTAATTGTGTTTAAAATCCGTGCAGGATTAAAATAATACTCAAAAATTCAAGATGGCGGAAAACGAGTTTGCTTTTGAAAAATAGTTATATTTATATATTTTATCATGTACACAATGGTGAACCTCGCATTCATCGCGGTAGAATTGAAATGGAATTGCGGTCACTATGTGGGAATGGTCGCACAGTTGGAGATGTAACTTGAAACTGAACTTCTTTACTCCATCTGGGATTTTCTCTTGTTGAAATGTCACTTCTTCCATTAATTTTGTACCCACACAAAGGTTTACAAACATTTTGTTGAGTAAATTCAATTTTATTACTAGTAGTGGGAGGAGAAACTTATGATTGTGTCGTTTTTCTCTTTATGTAATTGTGAAAAAGAAGTTCCGCACGCAAAATAGGTCAATTTGAAAGATTTGAAACATTTTTATTTGGGTTATGCAAATTTCATATCTGTATTTAGACCTATGGATTTTTCGATCTGAAATAAAACAGGAATTAAATTAAAAACCCGGATACAAGGCGTGAACTATTCGATAAACTTGAAGAAAAAAGACGAAAAAAAAAATCCCATCAAAATAAGTGTTCTTATAATTGCTCTTTAAAAATAATTAAAAATAATCTTCTAAAAGTTTTTAGCCGATATAAAATGTACACAAACACAAGTCTGAAATTACATGAAGAAAAATATTTAAAATAGCATTTTACTACTTATAATTTCTGAAGCAGTATTTGATATAAAATGAGAAAAAAAGTTATAAATGTCTTTTAATTCATCATTTTTCATTCATTCAAACGCAATGCTCAAACTGTATATATAATTTATATGCATTTTGTAGTTCTAAAGTATTCATACCCAGAATAAATTTATTTAAAAATATCCTGGCGCCATCAGCTAATTTTAACTACGTAAAATATTCATTTCAGCACCAGGAAAAACTTTTTTATAGAATTATTTTAATAACTAAAATCAAGTTTTTGTCCAAGTGAACCTTCTGCATTTCTTTATACAGGATCTTTTGCATCACTTTTATCATATCTTTAAGTTGTTTCAGGCAGTTGTTTAATTACAAAAATTAATGCTAAAATATCTTTCATTCGCTTAATATGATAATTCTAACTTGTATTCTAAAAACCGTGCTCGAACGTACAACTTTTAATTTACCACATTCTTGCCATTATGAAGATTCCAAGACGCAATATTCAACCGTTTTTGTTTACATATTTTTTTAACAAAATTAATTTTTAACAAATATTTTTTATTCTGTTTGAGCAATATCTCAAACAGACAATTTGTTTCAAAATCGCTTGACAAAAAAAAAAGTTTTTTAAAATTTTATTTGATTTGGAAAAGCGCACGCAAAATCGTTCGGTGACTCCGTGACTCTACTCCATCAAAGGAATATGTCTATCGAACTTCAAGTCAGTAGGTTTAATAATTCTAAACCAAGAATATTTATCTATAAAGCACCTTTACTCCTTGCAGCCCCCCCCCCCCTCTTCCTTAGGGATAAGATCTCCGCAAAACCTCTTTTGTTGCAGATCCTTACTCCAAGAAAGAAACATGCCTTCTAAATTTCAAATCTTAGGTCTAATTGTTCAAGAACAGGAATATTTATCTGTAACGTCCCATAAGCCCTCGCAACGTTCTTAAGGGTCAATTTTTGCAAAACGCCTTTTTCGCCTTTTGTAACGGATATCTGTTCCATGAAAGGAACTTGCGTGACAAATTTCAAGTCTGTAAGCCTAAAATAGTTCAAGAAAGGGAATATCAATAACCCTCTCTTAAGCCCTCGTAACGGACCCTTGGAGTTTGATTTTCGCAAAAAAAATTCGTTCTTAGCGGATCTCTACTCCATGAAAGGAGTAACATATTTCAATTCTGTATGTCTGCAGTCTATCATGATATAAATGAGTGAGTCTCTTTTCTTCTTTATGTATAAAGATTACATCAAGCAATATTTATATAGTGCTTTATAATAGAGAAAGAAATTTAATCTCCTATATTTTAATTATTATTTTCACAGAATAACTGTACTCTCATTAACAGAGTTTTCCAAGCATTAAAATTGTCGAAAATTTGTGGCATTTGTTTTTAGTGACCCACATTTGTTTCCTTTTGCCAAATGTTTCCAGAGTTAAAAAATTTAAATGATCTTGATTCTTTTGTTCGAAGGGCGACACGAATTAACCGTTTAAAATTTTCTCTGAAGAGAGGAAGTCTTTAAAGTGTGCGCATTGGAGTGGTGGAATGCAAATGCGCGTACTTTAATGGTTTCAACGCGCACTTAAACCATTCATTTCAAATAAAAATAAAAAAGAAAACTAAATTTTAAAAGGATTAAGAGTTGTTGTGAAATAGAAGGGAAAATGTCAAAAAGAGAAAGAATGGGAAATGAGAGTAGAGATCGTGTCACCAAGTGGTGCAACGAGAGAACAGCGGTATTAAAATGATATTTAGGTGCTTTGTAGATATATTAGCCTTTACTCTCCCGCTTCCCTGGGTATTATTACATGATATTGTATGAACATATATATTGTTTTTATAAATTAGTGATATATAAGTTACCATTAAACTTTCACATGTATTAAAAAACATTCTGAACTCGGCTGGGTAGCGTAGTTGGTTTGTCGCTGACCTTTTACGCCTATGGTTTCGGGTTCGACCTCGGCCCAAGTCGGAGTCGTGTGTGTGATAAGGTCTTTAGAATGTTTTTATTCATACTAACCAACTGTTACGATTAGCTCTTGGCAATCTATAACAAATAAACTACTGGGTTGACATTATGTGACGAGCCCTATTCTATAATCAGGTAATATAGATGTTTATAAAACCTGCAAAATATTTTCTCTAATATGATCTTGAATATATATAACCCGTTATGGAAATTTTGAACTTTATTCGCTCCTCTGCCGAAAGGGTATTATGACTGGAATGATCATTTGTAGCCCAAAAGAGAATTCTCTTCCAATAATGCGAAGCGTCCTCAAGTTTTCAAATTTTAGCACTCAACCTTTCACCTATAATAATCCAGATGTATTTTGGATGATTATTTGAAGAGATAATTCCAAAGACTTTTAAAAGCTTCTCTCTCTCTCTTCCTACCTTTATAAGGATGATGTAGGAAAACAACATACGAGTCAAACATTTGACAGCGACTATGCATTTCATTTGCTTTATGTGAAATTGTGAAGATGGATTTTGTCAGGGTCACGCGGTAAATTTATTATATTACTCATTGGTGACGTCATGATGTAATGGTTTAAACGAGCTGCTTGTGTATCTTGTCTTTGGCAAGGAGCCAAAAGAATGTAGTAGATAGATTTCTCTGGAATAAAATGGTGAATTGATGTTGCTCTGATGAGTTTAGTTTTTCTTTAGTATGGATTGGGTTCACGGCTGACATTTGTGCGAGAAAACCGAAATGGATTTCGAATCGTTTCGAAGATTAAGGATTTAAAACTGTTTTGAAGATTGAGGATTTCGAATTGGTTCAAGAAAGAGAATAAGAATTGCGAACTGTTGTGAAGCTTGGCGACATCGAAACTGTTTTGAAGATTGTGAATTCCAGTTATATCCAACGGCTGGTAAAATGGCGTTTTTAGGAAGAGCTTTGAAGGTAGATTTGAAGTGTTTGGCGGAAGAATTAGGAGAAACTGTAACGGAAGAAATGAAAGTTCCTGCTTTAAAAAATATGATATTAGCAAGTGAAGAGTATGAAGAGGCGTTCGCGAAAGAATTACTGCACAGAATAGTAAGTGAAAGAGAAGCAATAAAGTGCCAAGAAAGAGAAAATGAAATAAAGCGTCAAGAAAGAGAAAATGAAATAAAGCGTCGAGAAGATGAAATTAAGCGTCAAGAAAGAGAATATGAATTAGAAAAGTTGAGGATAGAAGCTTCGATAAGGAATAATGGTTTTAGGAGAGAGATGGACTCTCAGAATGAAAGAATACAAGAACACGTTCCAGTTGGATTGCAAAAATTAATGCGTACTTTTGACCCTAAAGAATGTGATATAAGTTTTTACTTAATACTGTTTGAAAGACAAGCACGAAGAGTTCATATTAAAGAAGAAGACTGGGTTACGAATCTTGTTGGACTATTGCCGTTAGAAATGGCGAATTTGATTGCCAGGGAACCTGAGGAAAAGGCAAATGACTATGAGCATATAAAAAGTATGTTATTAAAAAGATTCAAATTGAGCCCAGAAGCATTTAAAATAAAATTTAAGAGGCATTGTAAATCGACCGAGTACACTTGGCGAGATTTTGGATTTGAGTTGGCGAACTATTTTAATGAGTGGATTTCGGGACTAAATATCTACAATTTTGACAGTCTGAAACAACTTGTCATTGTAGAACAGATGAAGGAACAAGTATCCAGGGATATACAACAACATTTTATTGATGATTGGGGTAGAATTGTAACAGTTGACGATCTTGCTGAGAAGTTAGATGATTACGAAAACGCAAGGCAATATAATCAGGCCACTAAAGCTACTTCGTCTCAACCGTATAGAAATTCCTATCGGGAAAGGCCTGGCACGTTCAATAGAAGATGTCATACATTCAGTGAAGGATATAGACAAGAATCTAACAACCGCAGTGGATACGATAAGCGAAATTCTTTCCAAAAACCAGTTACATGTTTCAATTGTGGGCGAGTAGGACATTTTGCGAGATTTTGCAGGGATAAGAAAGATGGGAGAGAAAAGACCGAGAGTAAAGTTGCTGAGGTAAAGGTATCTGAAGTGCAAGTGGCAGAAGTCAAAGTAGTTGAGGATGAAAGCAAAGTAGTCACAGCGAGATTCAATGGCGAAGTTTTAATGGAAAATAAGAAATGCAGCGCAGTTCATTTAAAAATGTCTCATCTTAAAATAGTAAAAATTTCTTATGGTGGAGTAGAATATGAAGCTGTAGTAGATTCAGGTGCACAAATTAGCGTGTTTAAAAGCAGTGTAGTAGGGAAAGAAGTCGATTACAAAGGATATATAATGTTGCAGCCTGCATTTGGTGATTGTTTAAAGGCTGAACTAAAAGAAGTGGATATTGGTTTGGTAACGAACGGGTATATTACGCCGGTAATTAAAACGGTGGTGGCAACTGTGGACAGACTGAACGCTGATATATTATTAGATACTGAAACTTATGAAGCATTATTAGAACAAGAGAGAATATACAATCCCAGATTTACAGCCGCTGTAAACTTAAGATCAGATTCCCCCAAAAAATTGTTAGATGAAAGTGTAAATACTGAGGAGGAAGAACAGGAGACAACAATAACAGAATATGATGAGGAGAATGAAAATAACACCGAGAAATTCAAGAAACAGCAAAAGAGTTGCGATACTCTTCAAGAAGCATGGAATGTTGCTAAGCGAAAAAAAGGAGGATATGTGATAGAAAACGATATCCTGTACCATGAAGAGCTGTTGTGCGGAAATAGGATAAAACAGTTAGTGATTCCCGAAATTAGGAAGAGGAAGATACTAGAAATTGCACATGAATCAGTGTTCGGAGCACATCTAGGAGCTCATAAAACAATTCAGAGAATCAAGTTTTCATTTTATTGGCCAGGAATGGTGAAGGAGATTAAAGCATATTGTAGTTCTTGTCATGATTGTCAGTGCAGAAAGGTAATTCGTTCTGTTGACAAAATTCCAATAACACCTGTGTATCTTCCTGAATTGCCATTCCAAGTGGTAAACGTTGATTTAATTGGTCCTGTAGATCCAGTATCGTCACAGGGACATAGATATATACTTTGTTTGATGGATCAGCATTCTAGATGGCCGGAAGCAGTCCCGCTCAAGTCACTAACGGCTAAGAGTACATGTGAAGCACTGCTCGAAATATTCAGTAGAACAGGCATTCCAGAAGTGATCGTAATGGACAATGCGACAAATTTTACAGCAAGTTTAACGCAAGAGTTTTTGAAGATTTTAGGAGCTTGCCCACGTTTTTCGACACCATACCATCCAGAAGGAAACGGGTTAGTTGAGAGATGGAACCAGACTCTCAAGAACATGTTGCATCACATTATTAGAGAGGAAGGAAGAAGTTGGCATAGGCATATACCGTTTTTACTATGGGCTTATCGGGAAGTTCCCAATGCAACTACCGGTGTACCACCTTTTCTGCTAATGTATGGAAGGGAGCCGAAAGGTCCGTTGTCTATATTGAAGTCAATTTGGACTGGAAACACGTTATTACCTCTGAATATGAAGGGATCAGTAGAGAGTTATTTGAAAAAATTAAAAGAAAAGTTAGAAGTATCAACCCGCGAGGCAAAATTAACAAGTGATGTGCAACAAGGTAACTACGCTAAGTATTATAACAGGCAAAAGAAGCATCCGGAATTTGCACCAGGAGATCAAGTGCTTGTTTTGATACCTGATTCAACGAATAAACTATATTCTAGATGGACAGGTCCAGTTAAAGTTGTTAAAAGAGTAAAAGCTAATTCATATTATTTGCAGATGCCTGAAGGTAACTTAAGATTACTGCATGTTAACAAGATTAGAGAATACAAAGCGAGAGTTCAAACGGTTGGAGTTGTTTATGATATCGATGATGAATTTGGTGAGATATATGAAACGCCAACAGTTCCTGCTGCTGAGAAGAATGATGAAGCATTGGACATAGTGAAGTTGGATTACTTATCTAAGAAGCAACAAAATCAACTAAAAGATCTTTTACATCGACACAGAAGGTTGTTTTCTGGAAAAATTAAAAGAGCTAAAGTTGGTGAACACGTGATAAAACTGAAGTCTGAGGAGGAAACGATGAAACCCAAAACTTATAAGATACCGGAAAACTTAAAGAGGAAAGTAGACGTACAGATAGACGAATTGTTAGAGTTAGGTCTGATTGAACCTGTTGTAAGTGAAATAGCACACCCAGTAGTATGTGTTCATAAAAAGGATGGAACACTTAGGTTATGCATAGATTTCAGAAGTTTGAATGCTCTTACCGTACCGGACGTATATCCAATGCAGAATATGATGGAGTTGAATTTCTTAGTAGGGAAGAAAAAATTTATTACTGTTCTAGATATGTTGAAAGGATATTGGTCTATACCAATGGAAGACAGCAGCAAACATCTAACAGCGTTCCGTACTCATCGAGGACAGTACCAGTGGAATGTATTACCATTTGGGTTAAGAAACGCTGCTGCAACCTACCAAAGAGCCATGTCTAAAGTGGTCCAAACTATATCTGGCTTTGCATGCGCGTATATCGACGATTTAGCCGTATTCTCTGATACATGGGAAGAACATTTAGATCATCTGGAAGAAGTTTTCAAAAGATTGGAGCATTTTAACTTCTCAGTGAATTTAGGAAAGTGTGAGTTTGCAAGACGACAAGTTAAATACTTAGGACATGTCATTGGTTCAGGTAGACATTCACCGGATAAAGAAAGAATAAAAGCGATTCAGAACTTAGAGGCACCAACGACCAAGAAGCAACTGAGAAGCGCATTAGGATTATGCAATTTTTATAGACAGTATATTCCAAACTTTGCAAAAATTGCTCTACCATTGACGGAGCTCACGAAAAAGAAAGTCCCTAATGAGATTCCATGGAGCAAGGAGGCTGAAAATGCTTTCAAGGAGTTGAAGACAGCACTATGTGGAATTACAGAATTGCAAGTCCCAGACATAGATAAACCGTATACTTGCATACGGATGCATCTCAGACGGCGGTCGGATGTTGTCTAGGTCAGTCGGATGGAGAAGACAACATTCATCCCATAGCTTTCGGGAGCCAGAAACTGAATCCAAGCCAACAAAAGTGGTCAACAATTGAGAGGGAAGCGTATGCTATTATTTGGGCTCTGAAAAGATTTGAAACTTTACTGTGCGGAGCAAAGATATTCTTACTAACCGATCATAATCCCCTAGTGTTTCTTACTAGTGCTGCATCCCAATGTCCGAGATTACAGCGGTGGGCTTTGGCAATTCAACGCCATGACATTGAAGCAAGTCACATAAAAGGATCAAAACTAGTTAATGCAGATGCGCTATCCAGACTGTAAGTGTAAACCGTAGTTAAATAAGAACTTTTAGAAGATTTAAGAATAATTGAACTTTAAAACATTTCTTTTTGCTTTATTTTTAGATAATTAAGTTAAGTAGTATATTTGTGTAAAATTTTATGTGTTGGTTTTTTATGTAGTGTATAATCTTAAGATAGTGCTTAAGCAGTGTTTTTTTTTTGTGTATGTAACGTGTGACCCTTAGGTTGTTTTAGCCATATTTGATCTTCGGATCTAATATGACTCTCAGGGGGAAGGTGTCAGGGTCACGCGGTAAATTTATTATATTACTCATTGGTGACGTCATGATGTAATGGTTTAAACGAGCTGCTTGTGTATCTTGTCTTTGGCAAGGAGCCAAAAGAATGTAGTAGATAGATTTCTCTGGAATAAAATGGTGAATTGATGTTGCTCTGATGAGTTTAGTTTTTCTTTAGTATGGATTGGGTTCACGGCTGACAGATTTGAAATGTTGTGTTAAATATTTTTGTAATTTTAGAATCTTGTGGACATTGAAATATTGTGCAAGATGTTCGTGGCTTCATTATATTGAGCCAATTTGAAACCATTTTCACCCAGTCATAGATAGCATGTATCCAACCGTTGCTATCTTGGGATTTCCCCCAGATAACAACGCGGCTTGTTATAGGACCAAATCCTTCGCAATTGGCTTAAGGATAGTTCTGTACAATTTCAGAGTATGGTTTGACCATTTAAATTCCCAAACATGAATATCATATAACAGACGAGGGACACATGATCGAGAGGTCAGTCTGTGTGAACAAACTCCAGCACGGACAACACTATCGCAATTGCATACGTTTTCAGAGGCATCATAGGGACGTCCAACGACTTCTTGAGTCAATTCATGGTCAATAATCTGAAACAGCACTTATAATTCCGTATTAAATCCTTGCTGAAATTAGGACTTGAAGCCGCGATTTGAACGTAGCGGGTAAAAGAAGCTCGTGATTATTGTTAGGTAGTAGATTGTCTTTTAAAGACAGGAAAAGATTCCCCAATCAACAAATCTAACGGGAATAAATTAGCACACAAAAAAGTCCCTAATAAAACATTCAAAAATCAATCAAAATATTGAACACGGCAATTCAAATCCGTCGTCAAAATTTTGCAAAAGGTAAATGAATGCACAGTCGCTGTCACATGTTTGACTACAATATTACTTCCCTGCATTGTCCTATTAATGAAGGTTAAAAAGAACCTTCTAGAAACTTTTAACATCTTCTAGGCAATTTAGGATAGTATATATAAGTTCTCTTGGACTTCTATTTCTTAAGCCAGATATGATGATGAGGTTAATACTATTAATACGAAAACAAAAAGATAGAGTACACAAGTTATTTGTCGTAACATAATTTCTTTATTTATATTCGCGTCCTATAAAATAATTATACATCCCCCCACGAAATAATTTTTTCCCCATCAGAAATGATGCTAAAATGTTCTCCATACTTCTTCGTATTTGCTCATTAAAATAATTTATTTTACACCATTTCATTTTCCTCCTCTTTTGCAAGTGAAAGCGGAACAAAAAGGCTGCTGTGCATAAAGAAACGAAATACAAAAATCATGAAAAGGAATAATAAAATAAAACAAACAAAAAATAATCAAAAATGAAATAAGAGTCGAAAAAACAAATCACTATTGACAGGATAAACAGAAGATGAAATCCGACACTTTTCTGAACGAGAATACTTCCATAGAACCGTTCATTACATCTGTCAATCTTTCGTTGTGAATTATCCTTAAAAATAATTTGAATTTATCTTTTTTATTCACTGATTTATTTGGATGAGTTATTTTCTGAAAGAGATGTTTGTAAACACAATACGTCCTGGAAAAATAGTTGCACGTGATATGCTGATAATGAAAAAGAGCTTGCGAAATATTTGGATTCGTAATCAAATTGTAATAAATTGATATTTCTTTTTCAACCTAGATGAACGTCCTCAATTCGTCCTGCGATACTTGTTAAAATACTTAAAAGTCTGTGCTTTTTTAAAAAATCGAGATGCCTCAACCGAGAGATTTTAATCTCCTTTTTACCAGCCATTTTGAATTCTCAAACCTAATGTTGATCCCATGAAACGTCTAGATCAGAGGTCGCAAACCTATGGCATGCCACATGTTGCCGCGGTGCAATTCTCAGGGGCACTCTGCACTACTTAACAAATTTGTTAATTTTTGAGTGGATGGAAGTTGATAAATTTCTAATGGACCTTATTTGACAAACATATTGCAAATTATGGACATTTACGGAATTATGAAAAAATATGAAAGATAACTCAAAAGATAAATTTGTAGCTAATTTGTAAATTATTGAATGTCATTGCTGGAGAGATTTAATTGTTTGAAGAGAAAGAAAATTGCATGTACTGTGCTTTCAGAGCTTTTGGTTCTACAAATCTAAGTAAAAAACCTTTCCTCATATGAAAATATTTAGAGACCGCAAAGAAATTGTTTAACTCAGCGTTTCTCAAACTGTGGGGCGTGATAACTCTACGAGGAGGGCGCGAGAATATAGAAAAGTCTAAAACAAAAGATTATTTTAAAAAATTACTAATTTACTGAAAGTAGACAAATTACATTCTGAAATAGTAAAAAATAAAATACACATTTACGCTGATATAATATACTGACAAATGTATCAGTGCTAAACAATGTATTTGATAATTTAACAATACTAAGTAAAGAACAAGTTTAATGATAACCAGTGACAAATATGGTCAAGCTATATATAAAATTATATATGTTACCGGCAAAGTATGAAATCCGGCATTCTATAGAATGCCTAGGCATTCATTCTATACAGTGCTTAAATCTAGCCGGCAATGTATGAAATGATTCCTATTTCATACATTGCCTAGGCATTCTATAGAATGCCTAATGAGAAACCGGCAAAGTATGAAATACATCTCAGATTCATTTCGAATATTGTCAATTGTCAAGACATAAAACTTTTAACGCGTGTCTCAAACTCAGAATCTGTTAGTTGTACATTGCTGTTTGTTCGGAAATGTCAAAATACTTAATTTTACTTAAAATTGTTCAACAAAAAATTGGTTTTTTCCTGTGCTACCTGGAAATAGAGGAGAAATCTATAGTGTTGGAATCGAAATTACTTATTAGAATTAATAACTGATATAAAATATGCTAAAATGACTACTAAGACGGAATCCAGGGACTATTAGTTGCTGAATATAGCTATGATGCGAAAAAAGTAAACTTATTTAAACTGTTAAAGCATCAGTACCATAAAACAGTGGTCCCACAACCCTTGGTCCGTGGATCAAAGGGTATCAGGCCACTCAAGGAGCATTAATTATTTCCATTATATTTACTGGGGTGTATTTTTATCGTGTTTGTGCTACTTTCCATGGAAATCACTTTATATTTTATGTAAAATCATTTTATAATTATTTTTTTCGGTGCAACTGAATTTTACTCTGAAGGTATGTTTAAATACAATCAAGCTATAAAATCAAAACAATTTAAAATATAAATAATCAACATCCCACTCTCAACGGGCTACCGTAAAATTATGAAACGTTGACCGGTCCGGAAGAGAAAACTGTTGGGAAGAACTGCTATACAGTATTAAGTCAGATTCTTTTTTCCCCAATAGGGCTGCAGATTGGTATTTTTATCATTTTCAGACCTAGTACAATCCCCAGGGGCTAATATCCCTTTTTAATGCTGCACCATGTGGGCGATACCAATTGCCACCGGTAATTTTGACACTCAGTTTGAGGATGCGAACTTGTTCTAGTAATTTAATTTACAAAGAGCAAAATTAAATTCCGGATTCTGGGGGTGTGATAGAATTTTGAAAGAACTTTCAACCAAATACAAAAATGTTACACGTTATGATATTGAACTGCACATCCACCCACGTAAAAATTGCCAGAAAAAGCAGAAAATTATTTAAAAAAGTATCGTAGTAGAAAACTTTGATTCTTTTTATTTGTAATGAGTGAGAAATAGGGGATAGTTTCTATCAACTTGGAACTTCTGAAGGAATTTTAATGCAAGTATATGCGAAATCACAATTTAACAATTGTTCTTCTAATGGCAGTCTCATTATTTTGTCAGAATGACATTTGTACTTTTAGGAATGTAAGTCATTGATATAATATCCTTATCATGACCTTTTTTCATACTTTGCTTAAATATCTTTAGGCCTAGGCAAAGTATGTAAAAAATCTCATATTTCATACTTTGCCTAAAAACGTCCGGCATTGTATAGAATGCTTAGACATTCTATAGAATGCCGGCATTTCATACTTTGCCGGTAGCAGATACATAAAAAGATAAGTAAATATTTTGTTGTAAACCTAATACTTTCACCACTCTACTTTCATTTAGCAAATTCAGGGGTATTATGTGTGATTTTCAATTTGACACGATATTGAGCATTCAGTTGTTAAGCAGTTTTTTTGCGGACTCGAGATATTTTTCATATGAGGAAAGAATTTTTTCTTGGATATGTAGAACCAAAGTGGAAAGTAGAGTACATGCAATTTTCTCTCTTCACAAACAAGTAAATTTCTCCAGTATAGTAACATCCAATACTTTACAAAATAACTGTACATTTATCTTAAGAGTTATCCTTCAGATTTTCTAGTAATTCCTTAAATGCCTATTCTGAAGATGTTTCAGTTAAGGTCCATTTCAATTTATCAACTTCCATCTACTTAAAAATTGACAAATTTGTAGAGGAGTGCCGAGTGCCATTGAGAATTATAACGTGTGCCACATGTGGCACGCGTGCCAGGGGTTGACGAGCTCTGATGCAAAGGATGAAGTATTTCCTCATACACCGACCTCGTATTTGATCTGATTCGGAGTGGAATTGGTTGCGTTGAAACGGTAGGAATAATTTTGAACAGTAGTTGCGAAAATTTTGTGAAAACTTTTGTAACTTTTTAGAAAATAACTTTTTGTAACTTTTTTGTAACGTTAGAAATTTTATCCGAAGATATCTAGGAAGAGAAGTGCGTAACAACTGATGACTTTCACACGTGAAAAAACCCATTTGTTGCGAGATCGTGAAAGAAAGAAAAAAAAAAAGATTGACTCAAATTTCTGATTTCACGAATTTACAATATTTTGTAAAGTCTTTACAGGGTAGCGTTTACGGTCACACAGCTAATTGTTAAAAATCGCTTTATTTCTGGGTAAAATAACTATTATATAGAATATATTATAGTATAAAACCGGGATAAAAGCATTAAGTCGATCGCGATCGACCGGTGGACCGGCGAGACATTTTGGGGTGACCGCCTTTACTAAGACACGCTTAAGAAAAGAAACCTATTTATGGAACACTGATGCCAGCTAGATTTTAGAATCGTCTTTTCACAATCGATGCGACTCTGTTTACCTAAGCAAATGATTCGATAAACGCTTAGACGGCACATTAGACGACTTCATTGCAGGCAAACGATGACCCTTAACACGTTCACTTTAGGGAAAAAATTCCCAACTCGCCGACTGAAGGGGAGAATAAATGTTGATGATTAGCTCTTCTCGAGCTTTCACGGGATTGGGTTCTTGTGTTGACGTCCTGTTCCGCGGACTTGGTAGCGAACAAATTAAGTACATACATCGGTTTCAGATTCATCGATTCACGTATCTTCTCTGCTCGCTGCATTGAATATTTCCACGGTCTAGTAGTAGATCAAGCATTCAACTTGAAAATTTTGTGAAACTTGAGATTTGTAGTAAAAATAGTATTGTCACATTTTAATAGAGGGGTACAATGTCAAAAACAAGTGGCACACCTACGTCACTGGGTGGGCCACAATACCTCAAAAACATTAGAAGTAGCTCGTACCCTGAAAAATCTGCCCACCACTGGTATAAAGCGTTCCGTTGTTCGCTGGGAAGAAAAAAATAAAGTCACGTTTAGAAGTCAGTCAGGGCCACCAAGTCATTATACCGCTTATATTATCCGCTTTCATTCGTCGGGCTTGGAATTATAGAAGTCGAGTACCAACCACCATCTATTGGTACTGAGAGCACTTGCTCCCACAATTTTTTATTACAGCGAGATCAGGAAACGTGAACAGAGAGTCTTTTTTCTCTTCTCATTCCGAATTAATTTTGTCTCGAGAGGTGAAAATATAAATAATGTTCTCAAACAGGTATACTTCTTTTAAATTTAAATTAAATAACTCGAATCTCTTACACATTATTTACACAGGATTATGGTTTCAAAAAAGTACAAAATGTTTGCAATATAATCATAATTTTAAAAATTATAAGCATATGCAAATAAGAAACAAAATTTTTGTAATAAATATTAAGTAATTACTGCGTTGCGCACGCTATTTTCTAAAATAGTAGCCTTTGATGTATAAAACTTTATAGAATTGTAAAATATATCATACTCTTTAAACCCTACTAATTTAAGAATAATATACCTTTTGTATTTCAAAGTATTTGAAAAATATTGAAATTTCTTTAAAAAAATTTGAAAGTATAATTTTTTTATTTTTAAAAAAATATAATTCATTATTCAATTTATTTAAAAATACTACGGTGCAATAAGGATACATTCAATTTTATAAATCAACTTATTGCTTGTAATTAAAGCTACTACTTTAGAAAATAGCATACGCAGCGAAACTTAATTGATATAGAAATATTTCTTATTTCATATGCTAATAATTTTTAAAATTATGATTATATTTTAAGCATTTTACACTTCTCTAAAGCCCCATTCCTTTATAAATAATGCGTAAAAGATTCGAATTATTTAATTTTTAATTTCATAGAGTTATATGTATTTGAATATTGTTTTTATTTTCAGCCCTCTAGAGAAAGTTATCACTCCTGAGATTCCTTAAAACCCAGAGACGGTCTACACGCCCCTCGCCCCCTCTCATTGGTGGGCCGCAAATTTTGCACGCGGCTCCTTGACTTCATTCGCACTCCACAGGTGCGGGCGAACAATGGCCTGGCCTCTTCTGATTTCTTCCCTGACAAAGGCTTGCGTCCAACATCTGGAGGCCATAATTCGTCCGGTCATACTTTCGCCGAGTGTGCTTCTGCGACACTCTTTGGCGCCAGAACTCAACACAAATTAGCTCCGTCTATAGGGTAGGGTAATCTCTACACAAAAGGACTATATCTCGCAGCTTCCTATTGAGTGTTTCAGATCAACAGGAGTCCGTAAGTCATGAAGAAAGAAAGGAGTAGTGACTGCAAAGCCATTCTCCCAATCAGTTCGTACGTGTTATGCCTCCGGTGTAAGAGGCGAACCACGTGTGTCTTTTAGTGGAGACACA
>BMAO01000433.1:0-15838 GCA_019973975.1 Trichonephila clavata | reverse complement strand
TTTTTATAAGTCACTGATCGAAATTTGAAGATAAATCTTGCATAGCGGCGGAGGAAAGAGGGAAAATAGCTCTACACTCAAAAAAACCACCTAACGCCGGGTTATAGAGAGAAAAGAAACGTGTCTGACAATGGAAAGATGTGGAAGAAACTTCGAAAAAGGGAATTGTAATGATTGGACCCTGATAAAGGAAGGGGAATTTCAATGGCAATATGTTATGCATTTGAATATGTCTATGCAACCCGATGTTAAATGGAAGGGAAAGAAACCTGTCTGGAAATAGCAATCATCCATCATTTGCATACACACCCACACAGAAGTGTATTGCCATGAAGGAAAGAGCAAATTCTCATGGGATTAAGTTATACACTTGTGCAATGCTGAGCTAAGAGGAGGGGAAAGAAAAACAAAGAAGACAAAGTAATTTCGAAAAAGAAATTGGACATATGCTGATTTGTAAAGGGAAGAAAATTTATAAAGGTAGAAAAGCCCATGCAGGCAAGTTATATCCAAATATGTGGAAAATGACATTCAGTCTAATATTTCCTACCTCATATATTTTGTTATCAGGTTTTAATTCTTTAAATCATAATATGACCAAGGAAAAAAGCCACTGAATATTTCCAAAAAAGGTGACCTTTGCTTGTTCCTTACAAAAATTGAGCCAGAAATCCAGCAAGTACTTCAACATCAGCCTCAGAGATTTCATTCAATTTTATCAAATGTAATTTCATCAGACTTCATACTTCTATGCATAAAGAGTAATCAAAGACATTTAATTATAATGTTTTGTAGAGATTTTTTCTGCCAAACTTAACAAAAATCCATCATATAAAGTATTTTATAAGCAATTATTATTGTATGTTTTAACTAGCAGTAACTCTGCCGGATAAATTTTAAAAATGAAGGCTACTTCCCTACTTTATAAATCCCGATTAAGGTGAAACCAAAGGGAGGTTAGAAAATAGAGAGATACAACGTTAGTTGAAAATGAAAAGGCTCACCACAGCCCTGTTATAACTGATAAACACAAACTCCTCTGATTCAAGATAAAGCATAATTTCTAGAATAAATATATAGCCACTACTAAACCAACTCAAATCTTTAAATTGATAGTTTATCATTAAATGATTATATGATCCATTAATTATCTCACCTCGAATATTGAGTAATTTGCTTCACTCAAGAAATTATCAATTTAATCTTCTTAAAAAATGACAAAAAAGGGGGGGGACTTTATTCAGAAGTACTCCTATCACTTCTCAGGTCTTGCAATTTCAAAGAGAAAATTCATTTTAATTTAAGAAATAATGGCTTACAGAATTAATTGAAAATTTTTATGTTATTAAATTGTAACACAGTATATAAAGAACAAAGTTGAAGCTACCCAAATTTTAAATTAGTTTATAGAAAAGGAAAAATATATTTCTTTTTTCCTCAAGAGTTGGCACCTTTTGAGCAAGAGTACAAAAAAAGCATACAAGGGTGAAGAGGGAATAACCTTTTTTTAGATGAAAGCCAAGTCAATTTATATTGAGTGTTGCAATAAATAGTTCAAAAAGTGCAATTAATAGTTAACCCATTGAGAAAATTAACTCTCAGCATCAAAACTTTCACTTTGTGGTTTGTGCAATGTTAATAAAATGTGAATTAAATTTAAATGTACAAAAAAAATTTCTAATTTTTTGTAATTCTTTAAAAAAAATATATAGCATATACTATTACTATACTGTTTGAATTTATTGAGACAAATGAAGAAAAGTTTTTTTTTTCTAAAACCTTAGCTTTTTATCATTACATACCTTAAAGGGACTGAAAAATCTGTATATTAATATAAATTATGTCTTCCTTTAGTAGAAATAACCTTTTCAACCCGTCTTGGTATTGATTCCAATAGAGTAGCACACATGTTCTTAATTTCATCATCTTGAAAACACACTAGTATAGCCTTTTTTATCATTTGCTCTGTTGCCATAAGATTCATCTAAGTAAAATGATTCTTGAGAATATGCCATCAGTTTTGAATAAGATTAAAGTTTGGGGAATTTCCAAGCAAATCAGGCACACTAATAATCACATACCAACTCAAACATATTTGTCCTAATTAATTCGAACAGTATAGTAAGTGAATTTTTTTAAATGGAAAAAACAAATCATTTGACTTACTGTAAAGCGTGCTATTTTTGGAGAGGAAGAGGATGGACATTCATCTTGAGATGAGTTTTCATCTTCAGCTTCATTTTCTGAGATCTCTTCTTCACTGGAAACAGAACCCTTACGGGATCTGGATCTGGAAGCAGAATTTGAACGGGAGGAACTGGTAGAGGAGGACGTGATGGACGCTTCTTAGTTTTTCTCTTTTGGAACTTGTCCTAATAACTTCTGGTGACGTTTCAATTCTTCAAGGGCTTTATTTAAGGTAGCAGTTCTCTTTAATTGTAGCTGCTGTATTGGTGTTGTAATGGGCTTGATATTCTCCTTCTCTACATTAGCTCTATAATAATATTATTTAAAAGAAAATCTGATATACTTCTATGTCTGAAATAAGATATGTTAGAAATCTGAGTTTTTAAACAAAAGAAAATTATATTATCCAAAATGCATGCTTAAAATGCACATTAACAAACTAAATTAAAGAAAAATTGCTTTTAAGATAATTTATTACCAGCATTGATTAATATTTCTCACTATAATAAAAATGTTATATTCAAGTAGAAATTGAATAGACTAAGCATTTTCATGTGCACAAAGAAACTTTTAGAATTTGTATTAGAATATATTAAGAAATATATTTATTCTTTCCTTCAAAAATAGCTGATATTTGAATAACATTTTTAAGAAAATTTCCTAAAGTGAAATAAACTTAAATCTCAAGCATAATTCCATTAACTTAAAAAGGATATACAGTGTACACACGAAAGTCAGTTGTCCCCCCCCTCCCTCCAATAATTTATGAATGAAAAGAGTTAACTCATAAAAGTGGGGTCTAAGTATAGCAAAGTTACCAAGTGCTACACAAAAAAACTGCTTCCAGCTTCACCAGGAGGATAAATTGGAAGATAGGGTTCTAATCTCAAAACAGTACGAGATATATGAAAAAAGTCAATTGCCAAGTTGTTCATCATCATGAATTTAGCATAAGACCTTTCATAAATAATGTTGAAAATAGAAGGCATACAATGCATATTTATTTAGGGATGATCAAAACACTATGACTGGTGTAACTTTATTATGAACTGCTTTGAGGTCCAGCCATCATGTCTTTCTGACATCATATGGACAGATGAGGGATGCTTTAAATGTAATACTGTGCACAATAGGCAGAACATCCATTTCTGGTAGCTGAATAATACTAATTGCGCTGCTGAAGTTTGACATCAAGTTCTCTGGTCGATAATTGTTTGGTGCAGAATATTTAAAAACAGACTGATCAGTCCTGTATATTACAAGGGCACGTTAACAGGATCTTGATACTTGTCATCACTGAAAAGTGTACTATCAATTTTCAACAGAATTCACCATTGAGCGACTCTAGAAATGTACGGTTCCAACACAACGGCACCCTGCCACACAATGATACAAGTTCCACAGTACATCTGAGACACATTCCAACAAGTCGTCCTGTATGGAGGTTGAGTTGAATGGCATGCACAGTCACCTAACCTGAGCCCACAGGACTTATTTCTATAGGGATACATCAAACAAAGTGAGTCTGCAACTCCTCCATCAACAATGCAAGAACTTCGAAACAGTATTACAGATGTTTGTGCCAGTTTGTGTCATCTGCTAGAAATCGCTACAAGCAGTTTTTTTGTGTCGCACATGGCAACTTTACTATACTTAGGCACAACTTTTATGACTTTAGCTCTTGCCATTTATAAATTATAGAGGTAACAACAAACTTTAGTGGGCACAATGTATGTACATATATGTAAAATGATTCCCTCGAGTACCCTTTTAATAACCTTTTAAATATTTTTTTAAACTTTGGTTCAAGTAAACATTTTAATCTTAATCGTGATCGAATCACACATGCTCATTTCCAACCAGTCAAGGCTCTCATTAAAAAGAAGTCACGTGACCTTCACCACCAGTATTTAAACCCAGAACGCTGTGTACTCTCTCTTTGTTCCGTCTGCTCGCCAACAACGTGTTCTCGTCGCTGCCTGCTTTCGCTTATGTGCTTTTGTGTTTCAGAAATTAGATTGTGAATTAACTGTTACAATGTCCTAATCAGAAATAATAAAAAGTTACAAGTATCAAGTCTCCTCCAATATGCCACGACTACAACATAAGCATAAAATTTAAAAAGCAAGAAAAAGTCCATGCCACTCAGGGCATTATATATATACAAATTGATCAACTCTATAATTTAAATTTTAATTTCCACATATCACATTATCAGTAATTGTATTTCAATAAAAAATAATTAAAACAGTTATTAAATATATAAACCTTCTTTCACAGATACCAGCTAATTCAAATAATTTACAATCAGGAAATTATTAAATAAGTATTTTCAAAAATCATACACTTTATATACATAATTCAATTATTTTTTTACATCAATTTTCATTTGAAGCATAAACACATATATAAAAATATTTAAGAAAGTTATCTTACCTTTGATGCAATCCTCCAAAAAATCGAACATCATAAACTTCATTATCTAAGCGGATAACTTTAGCAGGCCAAAAAGGATAACCTTTTTGTTTTGCATATACTAACTCATGAGGTGGATCCTATTTAAATTTTTAAAAGAAAAGCCTTTATAAAATATTAATGTTACTACACAAAGAATAATTGATATAAACTAAGGGGCCTATTTTTATCATATAAAGTGCAAAATAAATTCTAGGTAAAACAAAAGATTTTTAAGAAATTAAAGTTCATTACAATAACCGAATATCCTCTAATTCTATTGTCAAAAATTTCTGAATCATTCAAAACAAAAACACTGGTCTAGTTTTAATTACTAAATTTCAGTTAGTCTAGCTTCATAATAGCACCCACAGCTCTGATTTAGACAATGTTAAATGTTTCATGGAAACCAATCTACATTTAGAATCAAGATTCACCTTTTCATTTTTGATATAGATATTAAGTACAAAACCGTATCAAACACTCTTGCAATGACTTTACATAAATGATTATGATCAGTTGTAATAGGTGATGATCAGTCATAATGGGTGAGAATTTCTATTTACTGAGATATTGTAGTTCATTCACACTAACTATCCTCATTCTTTGCATAAAGGTTTTAAGAAATTTTTCATGCCAATTAATGCTCTATTCCCATAATGCTTGGGATAATTTTCATGATTGTAAAATAATAAAAATTCTATCAGTTCAAATTATTGTTTTGCTACTTTAATCACAATTGTTTTAGCTTTCTACAAACATTTTAAAATTTTAAATTCACATTAATTCGAAAAATTTTATAAAGTATAAACTTGACACATGTTACACGGCATGAGTCAAAATTTAAGGAGAAATTGGTCAATTGCTTTAAGACATATTAGCTTTTAGTAATACTTATGAAGACTCATTTGATAATTTCAAGCTTTTTTTCCACTGCAAATCTGCCAAACAACAAATCATCTATAGCCGTTGACTTATTTATCAATGCATAAAATTTGAAATGCCAAATTTGAAATTAACATTATCAATAAACACCCCTTTATATATATAGATAAAAAGTCAGGTCAAATAATATTTGAGTTCTTTTAAGGTAAACGTTTTACAACTTACAACTAGTCCAAGAGAGACTGAATAAAGTCCGCAGTATAGCTCTTATTGATCGATCTACGTAGGAGTCTTCCACAGCCCTTTTTAGAGCAGCATACAACAGGGTTTAACCTTACTCAATATGAAACAGACAATATTTTCTGATAATATGCGATCAGAAAATTAAATATCAATTTATACCCCAATTTCACTATTGCAAAAAAATCAATTTTTTTACTTTTATTCTGGTTATTAACTTAAGTACCTGAAAGCAAAATAATTTATATATGAAGAGAGAAATAGTGTCTGACCCTGTTATATATAGTAATTAAGGCTCACGGTTACAAACTATGAGTTATAATATGGATATAAACTGAACAATGATATAAATTTCAACATTGACATGAATTTTCTATGTAAATTCAGTTAGTCATGAAAATACTTTACTTTACAATAATAATCTCAGAAAATTGGGATTATTTTACTAACCAATCCTCTGCAGATTATTATGTTTTACTAGTATTTTGATTTTTCTTAATCTTGCACAGCTGATTTTATTTACTGTGCACTAAGCTCAAATTCCTGCTGCTCAAAATAATTTATTATTAGTTCTGTTACTTCAATGAACTTAGAATGTGTGATTGGAGTCTATTTTGGTACATAACACTTTTCAAGTGGATTCATATAAGTAAAACAGAAAGAAAAAGTATTAATGCTTGCTTTTAACAGTAGGTTTAAACATCCAAACAAAGTGTTAATCTGAATATCATAAAATGAAAAATAAGAATTATAACACAGAAATTTCAGGAGTGATATCACTTATCAAAGCAGCCATGGTAAAACTGGGCTCAGCAGACTTGCATTAATCTGAGCCATATGCTAACAGAGGTTGACTACATATATATTCTACAATCTTAGCATAAAAACACATTAAAAATATTTATTACATTAGCAAAAAAGCATTTTTATTCTACATTTAGAAAGATAAAACTATATTAATAAAATAATAGAAATAAGATCAATTTTTAAAATTTAGCAACTGCTTACTCTTTTTTTTAAAAAAAATACACAGAAAATATAAAAATGCAGCTTTTAATAAAAAATAATGATTAAGGAATTAAAAGATATAAAAAGGAGAAAAATTACAATATTAAATTAACTATAATTAGAGAAGAAAAATATGTTTATGTGCAACACACATTCATATTTATATACAGATATAATGAATTTTATATTAACATTTCAAACTGCAACTATTAATGTACATGTATGTGTGCTTAAATTTACACATTTGGCAAGGTAATTTAACTTTCAACATTCAGAGATAAAATACAATTTACGTGATATTTTATAAAACATGAAAATCACATTTATATATTTATGTTGGCAATTTCTTCTACTTACACAAGGTTGGCAGAACCAAAATTTGTCACGTTTTTCATTTGACATTCTATAACAATCTCTGCACTGTCGAATTTCTCCTAAATCATAGCAGCAATCTCGTAGTATTTGGCGAGCCATATCAGCTGCAGAACTGTGAACTGAATTCAAAAATATAATTAATAAATTATTCAAGAAAATAACTCATAAAATAAAAATAAACTGCTCCATTTATTTGGGAAAATACTACCAAAATCATGTTTTGATTATATACTATTCAATATCATTCTTTATTCAATGTTAAGATTTCATTTTGTTGACTTTTCTTCAACAATCAGAAATACTTAATTTTTTTTAAAAAAAGATAACTAATTACATAACAAATTTTTGTCTTTAGTAGTTCAGTTTTATTATTAAGACAACAACAAAAATTGTTTTTCTAGTTTTTAGTCTCACATATTTCCAAATTAAAAGGAAATAAAATATTTCCAAATTATAGCAAAATAACAATTAAGGAAAAACTTGAAATTGAAGGAGACTAACAGATAAAATGTTCACTTCCTTAACCCTTTAACGCGCGGTGGTATCTCTCTGAAACCACCATTTTCTAAAAAATATCTCTAAACGCGCAATGGTATTTCAATGAAACCATTAATCTTAAACATATCTTTTAACTCTTTTAAAAGACACTAGATGTCAGCACGAGACAGAAAACTCTTATTTCTGTGAGAAAAATGCATCATTTTAAAAGCCTTTTTTAACCACTTTCAAAAAGATTTTTTTTAGCAAATAAAAATAGACAAAAATTAAAAGTAAGGTATGTACATTTTTGCTGCATATGCTGTTCATAGCATAACTAATTTTTAGTATGATAAATAATGAAAAGAAGTGCCTTATATAAAGATATTTTCGTGTGGTTTCAGACTGATACCACCGCGCACCTAGAACATGAAAATTGTCCGTTTCTTCTCCGGCTTATAGCACGCACACGTGAGAGATTTAGCCCTTTTTTTCTTTTCTTTGACTCAGGCAGTGAAATAACTAATAAATTATGGGGGTTTTGCCATTGATTTGGGGGAGGGGTTTATTATTTCAGTATTACTGCATGGTTTTAATAATTTAATAATAAAGAAACAATGAAAAAAAAACTTTTCTGGCTATTGCAGTTGATTTTAATTGCTTATAGTTATATTTTGTATTATTTAATATTTAAAAAGTAATTCTAATATTTAATATCGCATATTTTAATAAAATTTATTACAAAATATATAAAGAATATACTTACAAATCTGACGCAAATCATTTTTTTTGTTCATCCGAGAATTATGTCGTAAGTGCGCGGTGGTACTTCTATGAAACCACCTCCCCCCTCGGGGGGAGGGGGGAATGTACTCTAATTTTTTTTTAAAGGTATTTTCTCTGTTCTTAGGTTCCATACATTGCATTTGTAATTTTATTTTGAAAAATTCAGCGAATTTATTTTTCCGCGCTTCAAAGGGTTAATGTACTAAAAGGAATGGATGTAGTGTACTTTTTAAAATTCTCTCTAATGAGTTATTATTTCAAAAATTATTTCATAGAGTTGTGCTGATAATATTGGTGGGCATTTATAAAGCAGTTTATAAAACAGACTGATGTTTGTCCCTTAGATATAAAAACAGAATTTCATATCTGCATTAATATTTATTAATATCTTAACTGTAAATGTAGCATAATTGAAACTTTTTAAATAAATGAAGGAGAGAGAGGGAAAAGTTCTATAAATTGTATATTTCTCAAAATTTTCCATTCATTAATGCATTTTTATCAATAACATGTCTTTTGCTTCAACTTTAAAAACTACACTTTATAGTCCCATATTGAACCCTACTATATCTGCAAAATGTCTATTATATAAGCAAAGACACTCTAGATAGATATTTTAAGAAGCATCCAAATATAAATTATAGACTAGAGGTTTCTTCAATTTTAAAAAAAATTACATTCATTGGACAATGTGCTTTAAGAATCAATAATTTTGAAAAATGCATAAAAAATATGTCCAAAATTTTTGAAAAATATATAAAATATTTTTTTAAATCCTTTCTTGATTCAACACATGAATTGTTTTGACAAAATATAGATTATTCAATGGAAAAAATGGTTATATAAAATGAATTTGATTTTTAAAAACTTGGAATTTAATTTCATTTATTTAAACTTTTATTATACAAATTTTAACCCTAAAGATATTTTGATTTGAAGCCTTTTAAAATAAACTTAAGAGCCAACAAAATTCAAAAAAGTTTTAAATACATAGGTAAATAACTTACTGTTTCAATTTTACTCATACAGAATAACTCAAACAGAATAATAATTTTTGTACAGTTTATTTAGGCAAATGAGCTTTAAAAAAATGTTTTTTTATTTATCCCCCAAACTTTAAGCAATACTTACAGATTAATAATGTAATAAATTTTAACACAATTATTAGACTGAAAACATGCAACTATTTTTCAAGTTTAAATATTTCTTTAAATAAAATAATTTCCTTTTCCAAGAAATAATAATGATTTACAAGAGAAATTAAAAAATCCAACTTTCTCAGCAAGAATTTATTTTAAAATAATTTCAAACTACAATTGACAAGAATAAAAAAAATTTTTAAATTTTTACAAAAAGCACAAATTTTGAACAAATATTTCTGTTTAAACAAGTATTTTTTTTTTCATATATATAAAAGTAATTTACCTCCATAGTAAAGAACAATATTATGAACAAGAGTCTGAGCATCTGCCTGAAATTCTTCCAATCGCTTATACACATTATCTTGAGTTTTGTCTTCCATAAGGGTTAAATCCATAGTTTCATAAATCAAAAAGTTGCGACGCCATTTCTCTTCTTCACTTGGTGCTATTTTAAGAACTTCGCGATTCTAAAATAGAATGAAATAATTTTAAAAAGTAATAAATGTGCAGTAAAATATATAGACAAACAAGCAAAAATATATTTCATTTCATTACAAAAAAGCCTCAATGTATTGCATTCTAAACACTTATATTAAGCATTATACTTTTTATAAAATTATCTTTTTAAATACTTTTATAAGTTTTTCACAGAATTTTGTGAACATTTTTTATATATTTCTTTCATATTTATACCTCTCCAACTGGGATGGGGAAAAATTTTCAACTATGCATATTAAATTTAATTATATTCTGCATAATTTCTGAAATGAAGATTTTTCAATTTTTGCAAGGCATAAAAAGTAATATTTTTATAGAAGCATCTGATTGTTAGGAATAACTTATGTATTTTAATAGAAATTATTAACAAATACTTACAGTAAGAACTTTTTCTTTTAATCTCAAGCACGCATATCCCAACAATAGATTCAAATCATCCTTATTCAATTTCAAGGCATCTTTGGATTTAATCATCTAAATAGTACATACAAATTATAAACTTTACATATAATTTATATAACACAAATAAATATACTTATAGAATTAAGAATTACTTGTTAAAAGAAATTACTGATCAGTTTACAATTAGAGCAAAAAAATTAGTCATCTTTATATATATATATAATATATATATATATATATTTCAAAAATATACTAAAAATAGTTATATACCTAAGATAACTATCGTCATAATAGAAAAGATTTAGCCACAGAAATACTAAAAGCAAACTCCCAGCCTTAGAAACTAGGAATGCAGGTTTAAACAGTTTTCTGGCCAGCCAACCTTCACCTGAATTTGCCAGTATTCTGGGCCATAGGGAAAGCAATAAATTTCTAGAGAAGTTTAACTATATTATAGATAAAACCATAATCAATTAATGTAATACTATAATGTTATAGCCTTTAATAATTACTAAAATATTTAAAATCAAAGCCAAACTAATAGACTTACCATGTGAATACATATTCGCCTCTTATGGACAATAACAGTAACGCATATAATTATTATGTATTGATAAAGTAGCAATATTACTATATATATATATATACTTTTAAAATTTCTATATTTTATTTTAAAAATTTATAGAAAATAAAAAATACCATCCAGACATAAACGATTAATTTTTAATAAAATATATTATTACAAAATTATTTAGCTAGAGGCGCCATCTATCTATAAACTGTACAAACTTTTTTTATTTAACTGTTATATAACTTTTTATAAATTTAAGAGGGTAACTGTGTTCTATACAATGTTTAATAAAGTTATTAATATTTAAATATATATTAGATTTATCACTAACTAATACCTTGTTACGATAAATATAATTCAAAATAATATTTCGATATACTGAAATAGATAAGTTTGAATTCCAGGAAGGAACTTTAAGAATGTTAAAATTAAAATCATCTCTTTTATCATAAATATTGCCATGTAATTTATAGTCCTTAATATATAATGATACATCCAAGTAATTAGTTTTAACAGGATTATTATTAATTTTAAGTAGCTTTAAATATCCCGGATAAAAATTGATATTGGGATTATAATTATTATTTTTACCAAAAATAATTAGGTCATCTATGTATCTAAAAATGTAATAATCATTATTAATAATATAATTATTTTCGTAAAAGTGTAAATATAAATTAGCCAAACTATTGCTAGCAGGGCCACCTTGAGGCAAACCTTTGGTTTGTTTGTACAGAGAACCATTAAAATTAATGTAGTTTTCCTTTAAGACTAAATTTATTAGAGTTCTAAATTTTTGTAAATTAATATTAAGGTTATAATTTCTATGATTATCTAAAATAACCCTAATTACATCATTGATATCAATAGAGTTAAAAAGATCTTCAAAGTCATAACTATGAACTGAATAAGTATTTTTATCTTTAAAAAAATCTATAATTTCTTTACTATTTTTAATTATAGCTTTATTACATTGCTTATTGATGAATTCTTGCAAAATATTGTGCAGCATTTTACCTGCAGCAGTGATATAAGTTTTAAAACCATTTGTTACTGTTCTAAATTTAACAGGATTTTTATGAAATTTAGATGTTAAAAATATATATGGAAACTTAATCTTATGAATGGAAACATTCAATTTCCTGTATATAGCAGTGATTCGATTAGTAATTTCTTTATCTGACAATTCCAATCTATTGAAAGATTTATTGTTTAAAAAATGTTCATTAATCATAGTATTATAAAAATACTTACAGATAATAGCATAATTACCAGGCACTTTATCTATGTAAACAATGATAAAATTCTTTTGTAAATCATAAATTTTCTGTTTTACATCTTTATAAGTGAGTACTGGTTTAGAACAATAGTTAAAAATTTCATCAGGTCTTTTAAAATATTGTACTTAAATTCATCAAATGCCCCTCTAAAGGCAAACCATATTTAATTGCAGATTTAGTAATGAAGTTATTTATATCATTATTAATTTGATTTTTAACAGTATTACTGTTGTTAGAAATTGTTAATCTAAAACTAGTGCCTTTACTCATGATATCTTTTAAAATTCCATCCTTGATTATATTTAAATTGCCTGTTGCTACATGTTTGTGATAGCTATCAATAAATTCATGATAGTTCTTACATTTACAGTCATCTATGTCAAGAGAAGGTGAGCTATTATTGTAATTAAAGATAAATCTGCCCATCGTTTTATTATATTTAAAAGCTTTTTTAACTATTACATTCCTAACAGGAAAAAGTGACAAATGTCTATTAAAAACACTAGAAAAATTAACTTTATAAAATGTATTATTCATTAATAATAAAGTGCAGTATTCTGTAGTAGGTTTATTAAATTTATTGACATTTATATTGAATTTATTAAATAAAAAATTATTAATGTCTTTTATGATGTGAACTGCATGACACACCTTAAAGCACTCATTATTTAAAATTTCATCCAACAGTACAATTTCCTTTTTATTAAGACCAAACATGAAGTATTTGATCTGCTTGATATTAAAGTTAATTCAAAATCATTTATAATAGCTTTAATATTATCAATTAAAGAATTCTTATCTCTGTTTTTCCTTTTAGTTCTATTGCTTCTTGAGTTTCTTTTAAAATTCTTAACAGAATTGGAAGCAGTATAAAAAAATTCTTTGTTATTGCTCTGTAACATAATTTGGAGTGTGTTTTTAGCAAGGTATAAAACATTAAGACCATATGGATATATTGTATTAAAACTTCTGATAAAATGATTTTCCCACCATAATCTGTGCTTAGTATTTGGTACGATTTTAATAATCGACAATTCAACATTATTAAATCCATGCATTTGAAAGTGTCTGAGGTCAATTTTATTAGAATTGTTGGTATAACTGAAGTTTTTAACATCATGTCTATGTTGATTAATTCTAATATTAATAGTATTTGAGGTCTGTCCAATATATTTATACCTACAGATTTTACAATTTAATAGGTAAATACAATTAAAAGTTTTACATAAGTTAAATTTAGATTCACCGTCATATTGATCATTGTCCAGCATAGTGCAAGTCTTACATCTACTATCATTACATTTGTTGAATCTCAACTTAGTACTAATATTAGATATATTGTTTATATATTTGCTTGAGGATAATTTGTCCTTATTTACATGTAAATTATTACTATTAATGTAACTTTTATTACCATATTTTATTACCAACTTTTATTACCATACCTTTTATATATATATACACCATGAATAAATTTTTTAAATGTACTCAAAAACATTTTCATATTTATAACAATAAATGCCTTTCATTGCAAGTATTCCTTACAACAAAATTATATTCATGAATCACATTCGTCTCAAACCCTATTAAAAAAACTTACAATTAACACTCTAGAAATATTTATTTAATGTGGAATAAAACATAGAGAAAAGCATTATTGCAAAGTGAAAAGGGGAAAAAAGCATTTTGGAATTTATTTTACAGCAGAATTCAAAAGCTTAACTATACTTTTGCTTTTACCTAGTGCTAATATTTGGGAAGAAAACCCTTTATAGTGGTCTAAATAAGCACTTAGTATATCAATAATTCACATTGATTAGTTTAGTTTACAATTACTAAAATTTTAATGAAGCAAATATTGACATTGTAACTGCTTTTAATAGCATTTATGTATTAGCCCATTGACCGATAAATTAGAATAATTTTGCAGAGTTTGTGTGCGGTGTGTGCGTCAAAGCTTATTAACAGAAACATGAAAAAAAAGCAACTAAATTTTAATCAATAAGAGTGGGGATAGATTTTGTGCTAAATTTATTTACATAACTAAGTTTACCTAAATTCCATCAATTAAAATAAAAACATTAAATTTTAAACAAGCAAAATATCTAACAATATATTATTCAGGAGGCAGGTTATCTGTTTTTAAATAAATAAGAATATTATGAACATTAACAACTTTCTTTGATGAAATGATCCTAGATCTTAGGAGATACTTAACTATGTTCTCTTCCCCAGAAGAAAAGTATAAAATCTTAATCATTTTACAAAAAAAAAGACATGACTTTTATGTTAAAGCATGTGTGGAAATATTTTTTTTTTTTCAATATTGGCTGTAGCATTAGGTGACAGTTTTTGGTTTGATAAAATTGAGATTGAAGGATTAATGTATAAATACCCATTCAACCACTGTTAATAAAAGAAATATTGATAACACATAAAAATTAAAACATCTAACAATGGAAAAAATATTCTTCACAAAATAAAAAAAAATTCAAAATTAACATTTTTAAGCAATTTTTTTTTTTTTTGTCAATTTGATTTTTAAATTAAATATAAAATATGCCAGCCCCATTCAAAATGCTTCATAATACTCAGTTTTTTTTTCAAAAAGTTGCAAAATTAATTAAATGGTTTAGTTATGCTTAAATTCTGAGAACAAATTTTTGAGTCACTGATCAATACTGCTGCATTTAATTCAAGATAGGCATAAGATAATATCTTGATACATATATTTCAAATTTATACGACTATATATGCTTCTTACCTTGCAAACATCACAGATTAATTTTTCACCTTTAGTAGGGGGTTCTTTTAAACAGTTTTCATGATATACTCTGTGACAAGTGGAGCAATACAAAACTTCACCTTCTTTATGACAAGTAAAACAATACCAGTCATGACCATCCTGAACCTGAATTTAAAAAACATACAAATATAAAGCACTAAAACAAATATATTTAATAAAAAAATAGCATTTTCTCTAATAAAAAAAGGTTTTCATATTAGAAAAAATACATATCATTATATAATTCAAAATTACTGCAATAATACTCCATGAAATAAACTAATACAAAATTTATGATTCATTTTTAAGAAGAAAAAAAAGATAGTTTAAAGAAAATTAAAAAATAATGAGTAGTGTATCAAATAGAGTATCAAAATGATACTAAACTTCTTTATGAAGTTAAACAAATTTAAAACATAAAAATGAAATATCAGTAAAGTATGGTTATCAAATTTAAATCTTGAGTTATTATTCCATGTCAAAAATTAAATACATTTGATAAAATATTGACTGTAATGTAACATACTGAAAAATTAAAAATTTCTATGTAATAAATGAGAAAATTTATGGAGGATTAAAATGCATAAGAAATGGAATACTGTATTTAAAAAGTTTAAATTTACACCTTATAAAAATTGGTTGATATATATTTATGCCATACATTTTTTCATTAAAAAAAATTAACAATATGCTGCATAATTTAAAATGTATGTTGATACAGAGCAAAAAGTGCAGCTAATCTTCTCTG
>BMAO01000432.1:0-10847 GCA_019973975.1 Trichonephila clavata | reverse complement strand
AAAATAAACCGTACCTTTTTAAAACACACTTCATGTGTTGTTTTAGTTCTTTTTTAAGAACAATAAAAAAATAAGAAAACATATTTTCAAAATTATGAAAATTATTTAAACAGTTATATTCCCTAAAACTAAAGATTTTCTTTTCGAATTTTTAAACTTATTTCAAATTAAAAAAATTACAAAAATTCAACAAATGCTGTAATTGATTAATTCTAACCAGAGTAGATATGAAGTATTTTATACTTCCAGAGAAAAAAAACAGCTTGCATAGCATATACAGCTTTCTGTTGCTAAAACATTTCCTGCACTAAGTACATTTTAATAGAATGTTTAATTGTACATACAACAAATGCTGCATATTACAGAGTGGCGCAGTGCATACAGTTTATATTAATAGTGGAATATAAATGAAATGTACAGAATAAAATAGAATTTTAAAAAAAACTAGAAATGTAAACATCAATATAGTAATAAGTGAACGTGTATATATATATATATATATATATATATAGAAAAGTACTGCAGAATTTTTCTTTTATTACAAACCTTAAGAAACATATAAAAAAGATACATTTTAAAAAAATTTATTTTGTTAATTTTTGGAGATAGATTGTATATATATAAATCTAAATATATATATATATATATTAGTGTTTATAACTATATATATATATATATATATAAACAATATAGTTTATAACCTAAGAGTAACTAGTCAAGATAGTAAAAAGTATTAGCCCCAATTGTACTCCTGGCCTTAGGAACCAGGATTGCAGGATTCAAAAGAGGTTTGCGGCTAGCAAGCTTCACCTGTATTTGCCAATACTCAAAGCCATAGGGAAAGTAAAGAATATCAAGAGAAGTTTAACTATTACAAATAAAACCACGATATATTAACCAAATTTCTTTAGTTCAAAAAGGAGCAGAGTGGCGCAGTGGAAGCGGGCTGGGCCCATAACCCAGAGGTCGTGGATCGAAACCACGCTCTGCTATAGATATTTTAGAAATTTTCTTCCAAAACGAAATCGAAAATGTATTTATTACATATCTGTATCGAAACTTTAAAATAACTCAAATAATTCCGACTAATTTTCCAAAATATTTTCCCTTTCATGCGAGAAGGATCTGTGCGCATTTCGTAAACGTGAAACGTTTCTTAAGCAAATAAATTTTTATTTGAAAACAAGAGCAGAGTGGCGCAGTGGAAGCGTGCTGGGCCCATAACCCAGGATCCGTGGATCGAAACCACGCTTCTGCTATAGATATTTTAGAAATTTTCTTCCAACGAAATCGAAATGTTATTTATTACATATCAGTATCGAAACTTTTAAAATAACTCAAATAATTCGCCGACTAATTTCCAAAATATTTTCCCTTTCATGCGAGAAGGATTCTGTTGCACATTTCGTAAACGTGAAACTTTTCTTAAACCAAATAAATTTTTTTTGAAAAAAAGGCAGAGTGGCGCAGTGGAAGCGTGCTGGGCCCATAAACCCAGAGGTCCGTGGATCGAAACCACGCTCTGCTATAGATATTTTAGAAATTTTCTTACAAAACGAAATCGAAAATGTTATTTATTACATAGCTGTATCGAAACTTTTTAAAATAACTCAAATAATATCCGACTAATTTTCCAAAATATTTTCCCTTTCATGCGAGAAGGATCTGGTGCACATTTCGTAAACGTGAAACGTTTCTTAACCAAATAAATTTTATTTGAAAACAAGAGCAGAGTGCGCAGTGGAAGCGTGCTGGACCCATAACCCAGAGGTCCGTGGATCGAAACCACGCTCTGATATAGATATTTTAGAAATTTTCTTCCCAAACGAAATGAAAATGTTATTTATTACATATCTGTATTGAAACTTTTAAAATAACTCAAATAATTTCCGACTAATTTTCCAAAATATTTTCCCTTTCATTGCGAGGAAGGATCTGGTTGCCATTTCGTAAACGTGAAACGTTTCTTAACGAAATAAATATTTTTTTTGAAAACAAGAGCAGAGTTGCGCAGTGGAAGCGTTCTAGGCCATAACCCAGAGGTCCGTGGATCGAAACCACGCTCTGCTATAGATATTTTAGAAATTTTCTTCCAAAACGAAATCGAAAATTTTTTATTACATATCTGATCGAAACTTTTAAAATAACTCAAATAATTTCCGACTAATTTTCCAAAATATTTTCCCTTTCATGCGAGGAGGATCTGGTGCACATTTCCGTAAACGTGAAACGTTTCTTAACCAATAAATTTTTTTTGAAAACAAGAGCCGAGTGGCGCAGTGGAAGCGTGCTAGGCCCATAACCCAGAGGTCCGTGGATCGAAACCACGCTCTGATATGATATTTTAGAAATTTTTCTTACAAAACGAAATCGAAAATGTTATTTATTACATAGCTGTATCGAAACTTTTAAAAATAACTCAAATAATATTCGGTAATTTTCCAAAATATTTTCCCTTTCATGCGAGAAGGATCTGGTGCACATTTCGTAAACGTGAAACGTTTCTTAACCAAATAAATTTTTATTTGAAAACAAGAGCAGAGTGGCGCAGTGGAAGCGTGCTGGGCCCATAACCCAGAGGTCCGTGGTTTGAAACCATGCTCTGCTATAGATATTTTAGAAATTTTTTACAAAACGAAATCGAAAATGTTATTTATTACATATCTGTATCGAAACTTTTAAAATAACTCAATAATTTCCGACTAATTATCCAAAATATTTCCCTTTCATGCGAGAAGGATCTCGTGCGCATTTCGTAAAAGTTAAACGTTTCTTAATATAAAACGATAAAATTATAGCCTATAATAGTTTTTATTACATGTTAAAATCAATGACAAAAATTTAGATGAAAAATCTTATTACGTGAGTACATCAATAACCATTTTTTCCGCGCAATAGAAAACAATATATCAGTAACGCATAAAATCAGTAAATTATGATAAAGTAACATTAAGTCTATATATAAGCATTTAAAAACTAAATATTTTGTTTAAAATTATAGAAAATAAAATGTACAACCCAGACATATATAATTAATTTTAAAAAAATATATTATTATTAATATATTTAGCATGTGGCGCCATCTATCGATTAACTGTACAACTGATTAAAAATGCTATTGATATTACATATTATCATTTCACTGAGAACTAATAGAAATATAACTGCAATTAAAACTAGCAGGGTGTCCATCTTCAATACAATATTTAATAAAGTTATTAAATGTAAATATATTTTAGATTTATCACTAACTAATACCTTTATTACGATAAATAATAATTAAAAATAATATTTATATATATAGATATTGAGAAATTTGAATTCCATATATATATTTGAAATGGGATGTCGTACTCTAGGATTCATATGGTTTCGAATATTTGCTTAGTTATAATTGTGTGATTTATTATATATATATATATATGAAAGGGAAGATAAAATAAAATGAACAGGGGAAGGTAGGATCCTAAAATATATTTAACCCTAATTTTGCTGGTCCTAATTCAGCAACAGCTTTAGAAAAAATCATAACAGGTCTTCATTTTAGTCTATTGACTCTTTTGGCTTCTCTATTTTTAAAGTTCTAATTCTGTTCCATGTTATACATACGCTTAGTTAATTCTTCTATAATAGACTCTTCCATTATTTTTAAAGTGTGTTATTGAAATCTGGTTTAAATCTTCTAGCTTTGTTAGTGATATTATTTTGTATTATCAATTTTATTATGCATGTATTTCTTTCATTTTATGTTACTATATATATATATAATATAATATATATATATTATATATATCATATATATATATATATATATATATATATATATATATATATTTAATGGGCATAGTTGTCGTAGATATTCATATTGCGTCATGTGTTTTGACCATAATTCTTCGATGCAGCATGATGGAAATTGTCATGCATCCTGATTGAACATTTAAATGAATTAGACCTCAACATTTTATTTATTACAGCAGTGGCTGTAAATTTTACCTTTTGCCAAATGTGTGTGGTTCATTATTACAAGAATTTATTTTTAAAAAAAAACGTAACTCTGCATTACACAGTGACATTATATAGCTATAAAAAGATAAAAATATTACATTAGTAAGTTTAATTGAACGCTCGAATTCGAAGGAACTTTCGCGTACTATTTAACTTTCGGAGGAATAAATGTGGATTAACAGCACAATATAATTTTAAAAATAGAAACAGAAAAGAAACCATTCGTCTTACGCTAATTGTTTTATTGTAGTTAAATTAATCTTGTGAAACATTAATTTCCGTTGAGATGATGAGTTTAAAAGTCTACTCCCCTTTTTTCAGTTTATATTCTTAGATTAACTCTTACAAATAAAATATTCAATCGTTTGTACCAGAGAAATTTATTTAATTCTTAACAAATGTCACAAAAGGCGATTTGTTTTAAAAAAATGAAGCAATTTTTATAAAAGAGTATACACAAGATGTATAGCATTATTCAAGTAGGACCGTGAGACCAATCTAAAAAAAAGAAATTAACTTATTGATTCAAAAAGCAGTAATAAATTCGATTTAAATTCTTATATATATATATATATATATATATATTATATATATATAATATATATATTAGGTGTACAACTTTGGCTTCCGCCGTTTTGTAATAGATGGCTGTAGTGGTAAGTGGTAGTCGAAATAAATAGATCGTAGATAGCCTACAATAAGCTTAGGTATTTGTAAACATAACGCCATCGAAATATTAGTCGATTTGTTTCGGCATCATAAAGTTATTCTCGATTAAACATGTCAGCTTACGAGCAAATTCTCGTCATTTGCGGGAGGTTTTAATTTTCTGCTTTGATATGAAGAAATCTGCGGTTGAGGCTCATAGAATGCTCTCAGATACCTATGGTGAGGCCACTATTAGTGAAAGAATGTGCCCAGAGTGGTTTCAACGCTTCAAGAACGGTGATTTTTGACGTCGAAAACCAGCATGGCGGTGGAAGAGAGAAGGTTTTCGAAGATGCAAAATTGGAGGCATTACTTGATCAAGACTCGTGTCAAACGCAACAAGAATTGGCAGGATCATTAAGAGTGACGCAACAAGCCATTTCACAAGGCCTGAAAGTCATGGGAATGATTCAGAAACAAGGCAAATTGGGGTGCAGTACGAGTTGAAGCCGAGAGATGTTGAACGGCGTTTGTTTGCTTGTGAACAGCTGCTTGCAAGGCAAAGACGGAAGGGATTTCTGCATCGCATTTTGACTGGGGATGAAAAATGGGTTCATTACGATAATCCCAAGCTCAGAAAATCATGGGGATATCCCGGCCATGCTTCCACGTCGACGGCCAAACCAAATATTCACGGTTCCAAGGTCAAGCTCGGTATTCGGTGGGACCAGCTCGGCGTAGTGTATTATGAGTTGTTAAAACCGACTGAAACAATCGCAGGCAATCGTTATCGAACGCAATTAACGAGCATTGAAAGACAAACGGCCGCAATACAAAGAGAGACATGATAAAGTGATTTTACAGCATGACAATGCTCGACCCCGTGTTGCGAAAGTGGCAAGACATACTTGGAAACGTTGAAATGGGAAGTCCTACCCCACCCGCGTGTTCTCCAGAAGTTGCTCCCTCGGATTATCACTTTGTTTCGATTAATGGCACGCGGCCTGGCTGAGCAGCACTTCCGGTCTTATGAAGAAGCAAAAAATTGGATCGATTCGTGGATCGCTTCAAAAGATGACCAGTTTTTTCAACGCGGGATTCGTACGCTGCCCGAAAGATGGGAGAAAGTAGTGGCCAGCGATGGACAATATTTTGAATCATAAATGTATAACCAGTTTTTTTACAATAAAGCCTCGAATTTCGGAAAAAAACGGCGGAAGCAAAGTTGTACGCCTAATAATTTATATATTATATATATATATATATATTTCAATATTTGTGTATTTGTTTGGAGCTTACACAAATACACACCGTTAATCGCTTTGTTTCAGAATTTTGCAGGGAGATTAGCTGAAGTTTCAAAGAAGCTGTAAAATATTTAGGCAAAAAAAAATTTCAAATTTATTTTTAGTGATGTTTTTAGCCCCCCTCCCTTGTTTAAGGTACAGTTTGTGTGCACGTGAAAAATTGCCAAATGTCATGATATGCAACCTCCATGCTTGCACAACGACTGACCCGGGATACACCATCCACTGCTACACCAGATCAACTGTAGCTATGTGTGGAAGCCTCATGGACTGCTGTATCCCAGGGATACATCAAAAACCTCTTTGATTGTGCCGAGGTGTGGGTAGCAATTATAGCCAACAATGGCGACTACACTAACTTCTGATTTTGTCATCATCCACACGTCACGAGAGACTGTATTTTTAATCGTTTGATCTTTGTTTAACGTGATATCTGTCAAATAAATTTCGCTGTGATATCTCTGACCCGTCTAGGTGTTGTATTTTACGTGGCCAAAAGTGTGTATTATTTTAAAGTATCTTTAAAAGTACATATTATACATTATAAATATTATATAGAAGTTAAAAGTCCCAGCAAACGGTTACTGGATTTGGCGACACCTTTCAATTTGGCAACGTTTAAGAACCGGTATGGTGCTAATTGATTCCCATGGCCTTGGTTTACGACGGTATAAAAGATTAATATATCTCTGTAGAAATTTAAGAGTCCAGTTCTTTTAAATGTAGAGGTGAAGGCGATTAAAATAATTTTGATTACCATTAAAAGCATAATGAACACATATCAATATTAAATAAGTTGTAGGTATAAATATTTGAATTAATATATACATTCATACTTTATCAGAAATATCTAATGAGAAGGGTAAGTAATGAGGCTAGTGTCTATAAAATTATTAGTTATGTTAATAAGAGTTATAATAGCTATAATGGAATTTAATATTTCACAAATTATTGCTGTTACACACACACACACACACACATACTCATAACCAAACTTTTTTTACATGCATAAAATTACTGTTTTCTCAGTAACACTGAAATTTAAATCTGTAAATTTGTGGGGGGAAATACATAACAAATAAGTACAAGCTGAAAACTTAAGAATACTGTACAATGTATAAAACTGCAGCATGAAGCAATAAACATAGCGACAATATGTGATAAGTTTAGAAAAAAAAGAGGATAGGGCTGTGAAAAAAATTTAAGAACTAATATTAAATGCGATCTCTTTTTGATTTATACAATCTATACAAAATGTGATCTCAGTCTAGCAATAGCAACGTAAACCCCATTTGAGGGAATACACTATGATATATGACTACCATCCACTTAGTTCCTGCATGAAATGAATATCGTTCATATTTTCTAGCAACCAAATCTTTGTTTCATAATCACCAAAACATCTTCATTCTTTTCCAGGATGTCCGCCCATTGGCGCCAAAGCCATTCCCACAAAAACTTGATGCGCTTTGCCTTTAAATAGCTTGACTCACTCTAAAATTCATACATATTATACACAGTTCGCTTCATTTTTATTGATTACTCCATTAAAATCTGTGTTTAACTTTCGTAGGTTAACATCAATTTTATGGTCTTCGTAAGTAAGCTCCCCACACTTTACTTTCCAATCGAAATCATTATCTAAAAATAATTATTTAGCAGTTCTGGAAAAATGCATATGTTACCTTTAAAGTGTGAAATCCTTTATTTCATAGAATAACTAGGTATTTTATGAAATAACTAGACAAGTAAGTTGAAGCATATAAAATTATTGAATTCTACTATTTAACTAGATATTCTATAGAGATTAATGATTACTTGATCGTTAAAAAATGAAATTCGGGACTCGAAAGTCCTTGAACCGGCTAGGATGTTTCCGATTAGGAACTGGAGATGACCGAATAAAACAATTTCACTCTAGATATCAGCCATTATCTAGATGCCAGCGAGAATTGATTTCCATTGAAGAAGTTCCAATATTGACACTACGCTTCGATTTGTTGCAACAGCTCAAAATCGAGGTATTAGACAAGGATTTAAAAAGTGCTCGTGTAAAAAAAAATGTGTAATAGTAAAAAGTGTGCTTGTTTCAAAAATAATAAGCAGTTCTACCCAAAGTGTCATCACAGCAATCCTTCTTCTAATAAATAATGAAAAGTAAAATAAATGAATCTCATAATATATAAATTAATATTCCCTTACATTTTTGTTCTAAAAAGTTTATTCATGTTTTTATGAAGCAACGGTTTTTCATCCCAACATGTATATTTGTCAATAATATTTAAATATAATGTATTTTTCAACATATTCTTTTTTCGATACTTTCTGTCTAACTAATGTTAGCAATATGAGCAATAATAAATTATATCAGCTGCTTTCCCTTATTATTGTACAAATATTCATCCGCAAAAGGAATAAAATGTATTTTTCGAGAGATTTTAGCTATTTATGATCAATTAATTTATAAAACATCTTTGAAAATCTTTACTTTTCACTTTAACAGTCTTATCCTTAGTTATTTCATTGAATACCTAGTTATTTCCTAGAAAACTAGGTAAAGTGAAATTTTTCACCTATTATATACTTTAACTGACTTGTCTAATTATTTCATGAAATACCTAGTTATTCTATGAAATAACTGAATTATACACTTAACGGTAACATATACATTTCAATTTAAAAAGGCCTTTGACGTTGTCCTGTCTAAACAAAATGATTTGTGGATAGCTGGATGAATAAACTCTGCTTTTTACAAAAAGTTCCCAAAGCTGATTTCAATATATATATATATATATATATATATATACACCGAATCACACTTTCGCATTGAAGAAAATGTTAAATTTCCAATTTAATTTATTGATTTCTGCAGAAACAAAACAGGGTAATTTATAATATTTGAATTGAAATGAACAAAGAGAAACAACTTTATAGTGTGTTATAGCATTATCAAAGAAAAAAAAATTCTGATAGAAAATTTTTGATGAAATTAAAAAGGAAACATTCGAAAGAATTCCGTTCTTTTGTAAAGAAATATTGATATCACTGCATCCAATATGTTGAAAATCGTATGAGAAAGAAAGAATATTAAAGTAGAAAAACTACTGAATTTTTTCCGTTTAAAAAAGGAAAATAACCTTTAAACATATATAACAGAAATTACGTTTATTCTAAATTTCGATTGTGTTAGTGCCAGCTTTATTTGCAATGAAATAAATGCTTATATTTAAACTTTAAAGTCTCCAAAGAGACAGGTGCATGCATATTGTACATTTTTTTTCTTTTCAAATGAATGTTAGTTCCTAGGATATTTTAGATTTTAATATTTATTTGTTTTACTTCACAAACCTAAATAGGTAGAGCAAATATTTGAATAAATGCAAGCTAGTTAGAAACTGAGGAAAATGCTGTTTATTTTAAAAAGTATTTTTATAAAATATTCCAAAAGTAAAATATTTGATGTAAATAAATATTTGAATGAAATAAATAAGTCAGAATATTTATGAAAATATTCTGCTGTATTTTTATGAATTAAATATTTAAGTAATAATTATGAGAGCATATTTTTTGGTGTACTTACACATCAAAGAAAAATATTTTTTTTTTCTAAAAAGGAATTTTTAGAGAAGAATAACTTTTGGTGTATAAATATTTATTCATTGTAGTTTTTTGCGTAGAACAAGTAAAATGTACAATCTGTTGGTTTTTTCTGTCATTATTTCCTCTTTGCTTCTACTTTCATTTGTTTTTCTTTTTCCAATAGTTTTTACATTGCATTTTGATTTAATTTTCGCAAAAAGTAACTCCCTGTTTCAGTTCCAAAATTAAATTGATGCATATACATCAGTGGTCTTCAAACTTTTCAACTCACGGAACCCTTATAACTTGAAGGTAATTTCGTGGAACCCCTACAACTAGAAAGTATTTTTGTGGAACAGAATTCCATACACTTACTTCGAAGAATATATCTCAAAATAATATTTAAAGTAGATCAACATGTTATAGGCACTTTAAGTAAAGCAATTATATATATAGCATTGCATTTATTATTTAAAATTCTAATCTATTTTTTTAATATAATTTAGTCATCAATAATATTAATTTGGGATCCAAGTGCCTCCTATACATGCATTATGTTTGGTAAATGGGATATGTACTTGCTTTTTTTCACTCAAACTTTTCAAGTCTAGGCCTATTGAGATTAAATGCAATCGCATTACATATTCTGAGTTTAATTTGTTTTTATAGCCACTACGTTGAGAAATATATTCACTTAAACACATTGTTCTGAATGGCATTGAAATGTTTATATCTGTGTGAGAAATCCCGTGGATTTTGTATGAGAGAGAATTTGCAACCTAAAATTTAAAGGGTATTCTTGCTTAAATTTAGATTTTAACACCGAATCTGTTGATATGTTATTATTGTTAAAATCCTTCTTTAAGGTTCTTATTTCCACAAATATATTTTCCATTAGAAAACTATTTGGTTTTGAAAACATTGTGCAAATATAACGAGTATAAAATTATTTCGTGAACCCGAGATAGTAAACAATAGAATATTCGTAATCTAGTACGAAGTATATATATAAAGATAACGTTTAAAAATTCTTTTGTAAATCGAAAAGTGTTGCAAAATTAAGTTGTTATACATAATAAAATTTTCAGTTTTAATGAATAGGATGAACTTTAGATACTTGTAAGTATATAAAATTCACAGAGAAGTGAATCCATTTTGCATACATATTTATTTCTTCGATTTTTTTCATTGTGACTCGTGGAACCCCTGGATATGCTCCGTGAATACAGTTTGAAGACCACTGATATACATTACGCAAACACCCTTTCGATTACTATAATAATTGGATAGTTGTTTATTCAATGAAAT
>BMAO01000431.1:0-20558 GCA_019973975.1 Trichonephila clavata | reverse complement strand
TTCAAGTATTAGACACAATAGGGAAAAAAAGCTTTAGCATTTTAAATGAAGACAAACTAGTTATTTTATCTTTCTGTCCGAGATAAGTCAGTTTAAAGTTTTGATTTGCCATAGGGATGCGAATAAAAACGAACGTAAAAGCTAACATACTTCTGCGTTTTTTTAAGTTTAGACCTGTCAAATTTTGTGAGGTTATAGAAAAGTGAAAAAAAAAATAATTGAGGCTAAACAATTAGATTTGATTTTTTGACAATTATTGTCAGTTGAATCGTACTGTGTCCCTTAACAAATTTTAATGTTCGAACTAAGTAATTACTAACTAGGCAAACCGTTTTTCTTTTTTTGATAAAAAAAAACTAGTAAAGAATTGTATTATCATAGAGCTTCAGAGAGTGATTCACCATATAAAAAACAATATGTTTAGAGCAATACAAAATTATATTAACCAGAAATTATTAAACCAGCAAAAGGATGGCAAAATAAGTCATAATCAAGTCGTATAATCACCTGTAAAATAAAAGAAAAAAAAGTTGAGTTTTGCTTTAAGTTTTAGCCATTCTTTATCACTGTAAAACTCTGGTCGTAACCATCGAGTTACAGATATTGCCGTTCAGTCATGTATTACATGAATGATTATATATTTGTTTCCTTTCTTTAGTTTTCTGACAATTTTGTATTGATTTAAACATTTGGAAGTAGGGTTTTTGAAAACAATTTAAAAAATTAATACTTCCATAATTCGTATAATAATGCACTCATATGAGAAGCGCGGATGGTATAATTATGGTTGCCGACACAAAAAGTTGCTGTAAATTACTGAGAGCTTATTGATGGATAGCTTGTTTTGTTTACTAAACTAAGGACATGTCTCATGTCATTTATGTAATATTTCTTGAAAATTGTTTTCAATTGTAAGTGTAGCTAAGATGTGTCCTCTTAAATTTATATCGGTCATTTTCAAATTCAAGTTTATTTTAAGTAAATCGATGTGTGTTTAAATCCAGAAGAAAGATAAATTTCTATAAAGTTGTATATTTCATAATTTTTATCCTCATTTATTAGCTATTTTCCGAGAAATTAATTTCCTTTATACTTGTTCACACAGATGATTTTAGGTTTACATAAATATTTAATTTAAACTTTGTTTAGGTACGTACAATGAGGCTAAATTTAATTACATAACCGAAATCGATGCATAGCATTGAATGAGAGGGAAAATAAGTATCTCGTATAAAATATTTTTATTATACGTTGGAGTTGATAAAGGCACATTTAATATTATTGCTGCAAAATAGTTAATAGGTTTTGATTATATATATACACTAACAGTTCTCATTGATAGATTTGAAGAAAATGCGTAGTAAAATGGAAAGCATCAGCACTATTTCACATTTGTGTATACATAAATAAAATTTTAATTTCTTATTGAATTGCGATATTCATGGATACATATAAGATTAAATAAAACATAGAAATCTCATTGCTCATTTAATATTTAGGATAATAATTTCATTAACTTACATGAAATCAAGCTATAATTCAATTTTGTAATTATGGTACAGTATTATTAAAATGAAATCCGTATTACAGGCAGAAATAAAAACACTCAGTTTGAAGATCTTAACTTTTAAAGAAATAATTCCAAAAATTAAAACTTCATAAACTTGAATCTTTATATATCATAGACAAATTGAGACTTTCATTATTGTAACAAAATTTCACTAATATTGTTAAAAAGTTACTATATATTACATGCTTTAATAGAACTCTTTAAATTATATACCTTTCGATTAAATTATGAAAATAACTAAATTTTAACCTAAATCAACTCATTATACTGTTTATTTCTCTTACTCCATATTTGATAAGATTTTTGATATAATTGTATGTGCATAATTTATATATTTTGTTCGAAATTTTTGTCAGTAATTACATGGTTCACTTATTTATTTGTGTAGACATGTTTGCGTAGACGTAAAATTTAAAATTATTTATGAAGTTAACTTTTATTTATGAAGAAAATTATTAAGAGGTGTTATTTTTTATTTTAAAATATTAATGAAAAATTTTGATCTTTGCATTATGGTCGATATACCGTCAAAAAGAAATAAATTCTTATTTCAAAATATTATGCAGAAATTTAAATTTCATAAGATCTTTCACATTCGCTATACAACGTGACACAAGACATTGTGATTTCAATTTTACTTCTAGAAAAACATTCACTTTTTTGAAAAGCTTCATTTACATGAAAATGCAGAATTCTAATATAAATTCTATTATTTAAGCAGAATCTATATAATATTACGAAAAACCTAATAAATTCTTCCTGCTACTAAATTCTTATATATTTAACAAATTCTAATATTTAATTTGGAAAGATTTTTATACAATTTATTTTTCTGAAATTTTACAATGTATCGATATTTTTTCAATGAATATTTTTATATAATAAGTATTCAAAAAAAATCTATTCTACCATTTGTAATGAAAAATCTTTCGTCTTAAAAAATCTAGACATTTCTAAGTTAGAAAGAAATCTCAAAAAAATTTTAAAAAAAGAAAAGTTTTTTCATGCATATGAAATAAAAAATATTTGCTCCTCCAATTTTTATTCGTTTTTAAAACAACGTGATGCAAATCACAGCTAGCAACAAGTGCGCTAAGCATAAAGGAGAAACTTACCTGGAACCATCATATTTTATCGTTTCATTTAACAAGCAATTGACGAAACTTAATGATGCAATATTTTTTTTGTATTCTTCTTAATTTCCGCTTTGGCTTTTAAACGCTCGTGAACACGGTAATAAAAATTCGCATATAAGCAGAGGGAGATAGCTGCAATTAAATTTCAAGAACGCATTTAATTGCGGTAAAACATGCGATTCCAAAACGAATGCAGTTAAATAAAGCTTAAAGCATTAACACGTCAAATGATTCGTAATGAATAACGTTAAAAAAGAAATACACAAGAACTCATGCACTGTTTTTACAGAAAGTAAAAGACAGTGTTTCTTTGAATTGAATCTTCTGATTAAAACATGTTTTAAAGTCTGGAGCAGGAATGAAGGGCTTAAAGTTTGTAATATTTAGACAATGTTATTCTCAATGTTAATAACTCAACCTAAAAATTGGGAATTCTTTTAATTTTCTTTTCTTCTATTTTTTTTTCTGGTTATACTGTAGTATGAAATATTGGAGAATGCTGCATGAAAATTGTTTTAGTTCGTAAAGTTAATGGAACAAAAATAAAATTAAATAAATTCGAGTAATGAATTACGTAAATTCAGCTCTGGGAAGACTGAAAATTATCTAAAAAGGAACTGAATGTGAAGAAGGGGAAAATAAAACTATGTTACAAAGTTATAATAGTCATAAGACATTGGAAATCTTTTTTGGATCAAAAGTCCTCTAAAGATCAGGTCTTCGTATGATCTACTGCCTAAAAGTTGCAATAAATTAGAATTTCCACATGGCATCTATTGTTGCGGTTACCTTTGTCTTAAAACGTTGCTCTTTGACATTAGCGTTTGCATTATTGAATGACAGACATGAGCAACCGAATGGCGAATTACAGATGAGTCACACTTACGCCCAAAATGGTTGGATTAAAGTCTAGATACATCGTAGAAAAAGGTTGCTTAGTTATTTCTTTATGCATTTCTATACTAGTTCTGTACCCAGTATTATGGTTTGGGGTGGTATAAGGTTCTACTATTGAATCCTATAGCAGAGGTGGTGAACTTTTATGGATCAACGTGCCATTTTTTCTAAAGAAGTGTTTAATGAGTTATAGACATGCTGTCAAATAGTTTTAACTTGTGATTATTAGGAAATAATAAAACTAAATACTGACAACACAAAATATTTACGACGAAAAAATACCTTTTGCACTGCAAAGTTATAAATGTTTTAGTTAGACGTGTAATTCAAATTAAAGCAACATTAGTGTGACTTCTGTTGTTGCAGATTGGATGTGACAAATGACTTATATTAGGATTGTAAGATCTTTCTTTTTGTAGAATACATGATGAATTTGAGTCATCTGCCAAACGGTTTCTGAGCAATTAATTACTGTAGTTCACTTTTTTGACAAGATTTGTTTCAAAATCATTTGTTTGTGATTTGTTTCAAAATACCAGTTTACAGACGATGTTCTGCATACCACTATTTCAGAACATAAAACACACACCGCTTTGTCGCCTTTTCTAATAATGCCATGTTTCTCGGCCATCAAATTTTAAATTTTCTGTTACACTTACTATAGTGTACTTTTTGTTCTTTTACTGAGCCAGCCATGTTAAATAACAGTTAAAAATCGTAAATATAACACAGATAAACTTTAAAATACAGTTTTGTCAATAGAGTTGACTATGTTATGCGTAGACAAACTTTACATCATAAGCAATTGTAGTCTACGACGTAACTAAGGCAAGACAGTAACAAACGGTTGTGTTCCCGCCACCCTGCGACCGATCACTTGCGTTTGTTCGTAATACTTCAAAGTGGGCTTTGAAATTTTAAATAAAAAGCAAACCATTTTGATCACTGTTGTGCCAAAAATATTGTGTCACGTGCCAGTAATGGCACACATGCCACTGGTTCACCATCCTTGTCCTATAATATGCATTTCCGGTGCATTGACGAACCAGGGTTGTATTTCTGAAGTTTTAGATACTATTGTTCACCACTAACGTTCCCTTACGATGTCCTTAAGTTCAGATTTTGCCTGCCAAAAACTCAAATAAGACAGTAACCAACCACACGTATCACGCAATGTTCATATCTTTTTCACTTACCATATTATTGTTGCTTTGGCCTACCTGTTCTTCGGATCTATTGTCTATAGAACATGTCTGGTAAATCATTTAAAGACGTATAACCTATAATACACTACGTGATGCTACAATAAATCAACTTTAGCAGTGTCAGTGGATGCAACATAGGTTTTCGTAGCCTAATAAGACCTCAATAGCCTTTCTCATTCAATGCTGAGGCATATAGCAGCGGTTATTGTCTGCCGTGGTGGCAACACTCAGTACTTATTTCATCATTTTCCTCAAAAGCGCAGAATGTAATATTTTAAATTATGTATCTTTTATTGCGCTTGATCTGTCTTACAAATTTGACTTCATCAGCTCTTGTCCTTTTCGGTGTTGCATCTTGATATCCATCAGTATATAAATGAGTCATTAAAATAATTTCTTTCATCTAATTGCTCTAATCAAATTTAACTTTTTATTTGCCAATTGGTGAATGAATGATCAGTAAATAAACGTGGGCCAACGTTGCCCTCGAGGCCTTTTCTGCATTTTGTACGAGTCAATTTTGTTTTTTCTCATAATGAACTTAATAATTAGTTTCAGGGTCACATTATTCCAGTTAAATCAAATTTTATAATGAGTATTTGATATAAATTCAACACAAAGGTTCAAATGTTTTCCATTCTAATGCTACAAAGTTGACTGCAGGTCTTTTACCAGCAGTACTATTCGTGGAAAAACAAATAATAAAGCAACATAGAAATATTCTTAAAAAGTAGGGGCAATTGCTACAATTGTACACAAAAATGTGTTTAGTCAAGATATGAGAACATTAAACCGGACTTGAACTTTCACCGTGTTTTATAAATTGTTGGGAATTAAATATTCAAATGTGATTTTTTTTTCTCCAAAAAATGTGGACTTACATTCCTAGGAATATTATGTAGAATCAGTTTTAAATGTTATGAGTTATGCTCGTAACACACTCACTCAACTTAAATTACACTTTTCATAAATTTACATTCTAATATAAATATTTTACTAATTTGTCACAGTTCTTACAAAATTTTTAAAAAATTGAAATATTTGAATTTTTTTTTTCGTTTGAGGTATGCTATGTTTATTTTTCTTTGTACACAAATAACGTAACATTTCCATTTAAAAATTTTATTTTGTTTTACTCTTACAATTATGTTAATACTTCACGTCCACCCTACTTAGACTAACACTTCCATATAGATACTTTATATAAGTAATAAATGTTATTATATCAACATACATCAGTTTCTAAGAATTTTTCATTTGGAAAAATACCAAGTAAAACTGCAAAAACTTCAAAAAGTAAAATTTGAATAATACCAAGTAAAACTGAACATAGAAAGAACAGAAACAATTCTTAGGCACAACAGCTTTTCTGACTTTTAAAAATGTAAAGCCTCCCTGCATGCAATTTCCATTGAAATACAGTTTTATGCATACACGGTCAAAACTGCTTTAGATATATTGGATATATTGCACCAACTCGAAAGAAGCTATATAATATTTTGGAGGAGAATTATAAGAACTAAAAACATCAAAAAATAGGAAATACTATTTATTTTTGTAATTAGTGAAATAAGACATTCTTAAAAATGTAATACATACAAAAAAATTTTAGGATTCGAAGTTTAAAAGAAAACTGTTAAAACAACCTTTTTGTTATTGATTTATCTATAGTTTACATACAATTCATATTTTTACACAATATTATAAAAATAAATTAAATACTTCAGTGCATCTGTGTGTGAAACAATTTTTTTTTCAATTCAATATATATTTGCCTTTTAAGTGATATGCTTTTTTTCTTTCTAAAATTGGTAAAATACTAACGGCGATTTTTTTTCAGGAATCCCTCGTTGTGGTTGAATTTGATATCTTTATCTTTATCGTTTTACTGCGTTTGCATTTTATTTGTTTTAATAAAGTTTTAGAAAAAATAAGCAACACGGAGAAAATATCGATGCACAGTTACAGGAGCCAATACTCATCAACTTTAATAAGTTTGAAACAAAATTATTTGCTTTTCATTTGACCATTGATTATTATTAATTTTAAATATAATCACAAATTACATGTATCCGATATAATTTTAAGCATAATTGAAAATTGTTTTGTGAATGCATATTTATTCAATGAGATTGATCTAAAAATTAAATCAATTCTCCTTTTAAATCAAATTAAAGGTACGCTGATTTTAAGCTCTTTCATTAGAGGCAACTTTTTAGGTGTATCAGAAGTGATCTATTTCAAACAAAGAAAGAACATGGTGCAATATGTATTTATGCAGTCAAAGTACTAACTCCTGGTCTTCCTCGTCACTTGCCGGTAGTTAAAAATTACAAGGGTCCATCAGCCATTGATTGTCTTCTCGTAGATGTTAATACTACTACTGTCACCTTTAGTTTCACGAATGAAAGTTGTCGGAAATACCATTTTTTTGGCATTGTCATCCAAAAAGATATATGTTTAAAGTTTTATGTGTTTTTTTATTAGTCACACAAAGGAGTAATATTTTTTGGCAGTGGTACTTGACATGAAATTATTCACCAGAATAAAAACACTTTGCACAAACATACAAGGAAAAGCACAAATACGTAAGAATAAAGTATGAACTATACAAAAAAAATTAAAAAATAAAAATAAAGAAATGAGTCAGACAGTAAGGTCTCTATAGCTGTTCTCTAGCCTTCCAATATCTGTCATAAAGACTTGCAGTGCCCGCTGGACGTGCTCCAAGGCATTCTACTAAATAATAATAAAATACTAAAAATAAATTATATAGTTGAAATATATATTTTTCGAAACATGCATAAATAATATAATTTCATAAATTGATTTTTCTAAGCAACACACAGACACTGTGCTGATGTCTCGAAGAACTTGACAAATTTTCTAAAAACTGGATTTCAAAGACGAACAAGATAACAATTATGTTAGTATTGTGGAATAAATTGTATTTAATCAACAATTTGAATTTGTGATTGTTACAAAAAATATGAATTTCTAAATGCATAGAAATGTGTAAGCTGTATTAAAAGTATTAAATGTCTAATTTTTAACTTATTATTCAGTCTCCAGGAAACTAAAAAGAACATTATATTCATGAATTATGTATTTTGAATACATAAAATTATGTTAAAATTCTACAAAAAATCATTTAAGTGTCAGAGGCTTAAAGAATGATATGTCTCATTTCAATAAAAAGTAAAATATACATAAGAGAAAGAAAATGAAGTTGTAAATGCGTTTATAATGAGTTTGTAAGCACGAAATTTATTGTTACCGATATATATCTTGGCAGTGTAATTTTGACTCAATACATGATGAAAGTTTGAATGTAAGAACGTTTTAAGACATATATCATCTCAAAGATTCTGAAAGTTTTTTTCAGTACAAATAAAGAATCTACGTTAAACTAGCATTACTAAAGGAAAGCAAATATCTAAAGCAGATACATACCGAGTCAAGGAAATGCAGATTGTTTTTTTCCCTTCAGATTAATTTGCAGATACGTCTTTTTTTCACAGTAAAGCACTTAGTGCAGATAGAAAAAAAAATCCACCATTCCTTAGCAAAGTATGAGAGTTTCTGTCTCCTGTGTCGTCTTAAAAAAAGGTATCCGATAGATTGATGGTTTCTTCTCGTCCTCAATCAATTTGTAGTTATGGCTTGTCAAATTTAGATCTGCGTTCGCTCCTGTGTGGAGAATGTCCTCTTTTGTTGCTGCTGTCATTATTTGCAGACAAGCTGATGTGAAGCGCTAAGCTGAAACTAGTGATGACATCTAAGATGAGAAGTTGAGGATCTGAATTCTATTCTAGGAAAAAAAATGATGAAATGTTTTTCAGATCAGTGACCAGATGAAGCAAATAAAATTCCAATGGTGAAAAGTATTATATTTGTGTTTCGAGTGTACAAAAACTCCTCTATTTTGTAAATAATACATATGTGGTAAAATAAATAAGTTTATAGCCTTATGACGAATACAAAAAGAAATATTAGAAAAATAACGGGGATGTACAGATTGAAAAGAAATTATAGGGTTGGATCTCATGCAGTGAAGACATATCTTTCTATTAAAATCGGAGTAAAGAATCAAATTTAAAAATTATTTCAAATAAAATCAATTCCAATTTTAACGGGCGTTATGTTTTTTTTCCTATTAAGAATTTTTGCATGATTTATAGTTCAAGTTCACATATATTTTCCATAGCAATAATTTTTTAATTGTTATAAATTTTTTCGTTTTAATTTAATGTATACAATTATCAAGGGGTAGAGTCCATGATTCAAGAAAAGAAATCCTAATTCAATTCAAAATAAGATTTTTAAAATTTGAAATATTAAAAACTAAGACGTGTTTTCATGTGTTGAAAGCTTTTTTACTATCCCCAAGGCATATTTTGAGAGAAATTATAGTTGTCTTAACAGTAATTTTGATATCTTGTATCCTTTTATTTTTCTGATAGCTCAACATTTTAAAACGCTAATTAACTAAAAATATTGCACATTTTCATTCTGAGAGCTTAATGTTTTTAAATACAATGACACGGAAACGTGAGATTTCTTAAAAAAATTTGGAATCTCAATTTATATTATACGTTTTATAGTAAGTGAATGAAAAATGTGTATGAGAAAGTGCTCTTAGAGGAATAATTTTATGTTGCACACAGCGGAATGGTTTTCCCCCCAAGTAAAGTAAATAAAAATACTTCTTTGACAAGTATCGCTCTGAGTTTTTTAAGTTCTTCCGTAATTATAAAAAAATGTGTTCAGATGAGATTATTGAAACTAAAATTTAAATTGAAAAACATAAATCGCATGTAATGAGAAATTTTTGTTATTAGGCATATATTTTCTAACTATTAAAAATTAAGTATTTTTTAATTTTTAATCTCTAAAGTAATTTGTTTCAGGGAATAAGAGGATAGTTTTCTTAATTATTATATAATGCTATCTGTATTACTGAATTATTTTTAAACATAATAAATTATTTAAACACACACACATGAAAATAGTTAAATTAATTAATTCAACGTAATAAAAGCTTGCTTTAACTGCAATTAAGTTTCGTTATTCAACTATTAATTAGCGAAAAAAAAGGATCTGGATTTCTCAAACATATTTTAAATTTGTTGTATACGTCGCAATAAATAATAACGAACACCAGCTCAATAACGAATAATTATTCAGGGAAAATGATAAATAGGTAATTGAATTCTCTCGATAAATACGGTCTATCCCATCTGAAAAGCTTCCTGTTTTCACCACATTTAATTAGCGAGATTTCCTTTGAAATTATTTTGCGGCTATTTAAATAACGGGTCTTTGAAATTACTCAGACATTATATACATAAGATACATGAATAGCCGTATATTCATCTTCATGTATTACGTTTTCTTCCAACTCGTGCTTAGTTAAACAATGCTTCACTCTCATCAAATAATTATTCAGTAATTATAATCTGCTTAAAAATGTGCCTCTTTGAAATTAAACACTTGATGTAATCAGCTTCATATATAATAAGGGTTTATAAAAACTACTTAGAAAAATTTAGTTGATTTGGATTTAACCTTTAAAATTAAGTTAAAATTTAATTAATGTTTTTTATAATTAATGTTTTTATTACTTGCTTTTTATTAATAAAAACCATTTACTTCGGCTATGGCACAACTTCTATACCAAACAATTTGGATGCAATTCATCCAGCCCCTCCCCCTTTTTAGGGGGGGGGGAGTGAGTGAGTGATTGAACGTGTAAATGAGTGATTGAGTGATTGGCGTCACACCACTCAGATACTAGACTTTTTTTCAGGGAAGAAATGCCTCGGAATCATTTAATGCAGCCAGTTGTACCGTAACTGATGTAAATGAGCGAGAATAAAAGATGCGACACACATCATATGTATCCTCGAGTATTAAAGGTTCATATTTTCCTTTAAAGGATGAGTAAAACCAAAAATATTTTTATTTAGAATTATGCTGAATAGTTTCTTTAAATTCATCGGAAGTATTAAAAAAATATAATGGTTTCTTTAAAGCAAAAATTTAGATGATGTTTTAACTAAGTGTTTAAATTAGGAATTACAAATAAAACACAATATAAATATTTTGCTTCCAAATTCGTCTATTATTGCTTGTATTCTGAAATGTATACAGAGGGCACAAAAATGTCTTCGACAATCAAATATAAATTATACATAGATTTTATATGTAATTTTACCTTTTCACAGCATTTATTTCAATATGTAATAGGACAGATAATTATGATAAACAATGAGGAATATTTCTTTCCCCAAGGAAAGTCGAAATTATTTGCTTAGCTTGATTACTAAGAGGCTTCTTAAATTAGAGGGAAACTAAACCTTCCAGGTTTTGTGTAGGGATTTTTTTCCACTCCCAATCGCAGATAACTATGCAAGTTTTGAATACTATGGAGGTGATGCTGAGCCGTTTTTATCTTAAGAATTTTACAATGATATACATCCGATTTTACAATGATAAAGAACACGAATCGTTATGCCTTATATAAACGGTTTGCTACCTCATACCGTACAGGGTAAAAATTATAAGAGATACGGTGTTGAAATATTCCATTTATTTCTATTGACAGAACTTATTGCCACACGTTAGTATAAATGTAATTTTTCACGCATATCTCATTTTTGCCTTTGAATATTTATGTAAACAGTATTCAATTTAAAAATTATTTTTATTAGACACACATCTGGTGGTACAATTAATTTCACGGAAATAATGAATTAAATATTTTTATTTAGCATTTTCGTAATAATTTCTCAAAATATTTATAAAAAAGCTTTTACAATTTTCCCCAAAATTTTTTTTTTTATAAAATACTGTGACTAATATAAATAACAAAATTTTAAATAATAAACGTTTTAATGTATCATGTGAGTTGGGATAAATATTTTCTACTTTGGAGTTGATTGATAACATTCATTATATTGTGAAGCTAAATATTTTTTTTATAAATGTATCAGAAGTTGCAAAAATGATACATGAAGTAATTAAACTGAATTAATTATATACTTAATTGTTTCAATATTAATTAGATTTAGCAATCTTCAGCCTTTTTAAATCTTCAAAAATCCCGAAACAATCTTCACATAAGTTCTGTTGACTCGCATACAGCACATTTTAATTTCAAAAATATTTTCTGTTGTATTTCATTACCAATTCAACAAAGTTGGCAGCCGTTTCAAAAACGCTGGTTCACAAAGCATTTTCTCCCCATACACGATTTTTGTATGTATTTTTTTTCTTTTTGATGTATCCAAATATACGTATTTATGACCTTTTTCCTCCGGTATTTGAGTTTATCCTATAATCCTAGAAAAAAATGTACCAACGAATCATCTGCTGAGAATTCCAAAGACGTTGTCATGGAAACATACACGGTACATATAGTTTAAAAGGAAAGGGCGCGTTTTCGATCCTTTGATAACATTCCAGCGTGATTTATTCACGAATCTATACAATAGAAAGAAATGAAGTGGCCCTTTGTTAGATACTCTCGAAATACACTTTTAATTGGAAGAATATTTTTATCATTTAATTACTGTGTCGCAGCAGTAGCATTGAGTCAAATGCAATTATTCTATGCGATAAAGGTTTTTATTGATAAATTGATTCGCCATATTGAATGCAGAATCTGTTAGCAAATGAACAAAAGAAAGGAAATAAAACAATGTGCTAGACTTTTGAAATATAGCTAATACGAATAGCGATTTTCCTGAAAGACCTTACTTGTTACGAGTTTTTAAATGCTTGTATCTAGTAATTAGCATTTAATTAAGATGTTCGATTTGTTGTAAAAGATAACTTTTCAATAATTTGAATTACATTTTTCCTAATTTGTTAAAGTAAAGTTTTTGAAGTAAAAATTGGATATTTTTAAAGCCATCGTAGATTAAGTGCTAAGGCAAGTGTGTGTATTTTAATTCTGATATAATTGTTTCAAATATATTACATTAAAAGTTTTTATCTTAATTCCACGAACTAAGAAGTAAAAGTAACAACATCATCCTATGTATTTTATTGAAAAGTTTTAAGTAAGGATTTAAGCTTCGAAAAATGATCGAATTTCAGGTAGGAAAAAAGAGCAAATAGGTGGCTCTTTATCCATAAAAAGCATTTTGGACGTATCATTTGTTCATAGATAGCATATGTACTATGCGCGATTAAACATATAAAAATAAAAATGCTCTGTTGGAGGGTAGATTTTTTACTATGATAATTTTAGCATTTCTCGAAATATTTTTATGGTCTTTATTGTAATGAAGCATGTTTAGAAAATATATAAATGGTGAGAAGCAAAAGAAAAAGTAACGGTATTATAACGAAAATCAAAACGAGATTAAATAGATCTTCAGCAAGCTCCGGGTACAAATTTTTTGCAGTTTTAATCAAAATTTTAATAAGGTATATTGATATTTTTATCCATATAAAAACGTTCATGTAAATGCAATTCAATAAGTACATATGATTGAAAATAAGTATAGTTAATAGACAATACTTTATTTAAAATTTAAAAAAAAAAAAAAACTCAATCTCTGAGTAATGTTTTTTTCACTCTTGATTCTGGAAAGAATATATCACTCCTGTTTTAAAAGCACGAAAAAAACCCCTATTTTAGTAATATTTGTTAATTCTACAGTGGCATATTCATCTTATATTTAAATGGATTTATAAAAGTGGTTTTTCCGTCGTTATTTCTAACCAGGTAATTAAGTTTATGTCTTGAAATAAGGAAAATACAGCATTTATTAATATTTTCTGCCATAAATGCTTTTAAATATAAAACTGCTTCCTATATCTTCATGGTATCAAAGTAAAAATATTTTGCAGATATTATTTATAAAAGCAAGGTTTTAAAGTAGCTACTCTCTGTTTGTAAAAGCAATAAAAAAAACGCACCTTCTATCCTATACATTATTAATGTGAAATTCAAACCTCGTATTCAAGACGATGAGAGAAATAGACCATAAATCCACCAAACAGCAGTTATTGCCTCTATAGCGGATGATCTTTTTTCCTGGATGTTTGAAACTGTCAGGATGATAGTGGGATATCCAGCTGTTGTTTCTTTTCACCTTCTTAGAAATTCGCTCAGAGACTTATGAAGCAAATGTTTTTTAAGTGTTTTACACTGTGCTGGGTTTTTAGTAAATGGTGCATAAGAGTAAAGAAAATGGATGTGATTCTTAGGCTCAGCGTTCGTGCAGGCAATGGAATACACAATTTCCATTACTTTTCAGGAATACGTCTCTTTAGAGAGAAGCCTAGGGATTTCTTATATTTTATACGGGAAGAACAAAACAATGTTAATGTCTGTAGATGCGAATTTTAAAGTTTTGTTACTTAGAAAAACATAGCAAACTTGAGTGCAAATATAAAATTTTCCTTTTCTCATTATATCCCTTTTTTCATCCATTATTGTCGTGATTTCTTCCCGTTCATTTTTAATAATTTATAATGAAATATATTTCAACAATAGAATTATTAGTAGCTCAGATCATTGGCAATCCTTGATGTTTTTTTATTTTAAAGATTTTATTAAATACATGTAATAATTAACTTAAAAATTGTATCGAAGGATTTTAATTCATAAGAATCATACGCCTTCCAAGACTTCGAGTGATAATTAATTTCTAGTTTACCATCAGGAAATAACTATAACTTTATCTCCCTAAAACTAAAGCTTCAGCATTTTTAAAATTAAGTATGATGCAATCTTGCATATAGGCCAGCCAGAAAAGTGTTTACCGGAAATCACATGGTTTAATAGCTTTCGGTTGACCATAACGAAAAATGGACCAGCTCTCTAGAGCGAACAAAGAATGTTTTTGTAATTGTCTTAAACATGCGTGTGTGTCTGTTTATTTGTGTTTGGGCTGCAATTTTATGTCTTTAATTTACCTGTTTGTTCGTCAATAAAAATGTGGATCTTTTCTCCGATTACAAAAACTTGACAAAAGAATCACTTTAATACCAAAATACTCTAATTCAAGTCGAACATTCAAGTCGAGTTATTATGACACATATAATGAGATGAGTAAATAATTCGAATGCTATCAATACAAAATCATAAGGGCTCTAACGTGATTTTATAAAAAAAGTAATATTTAATTAATAATTAATTTTAAAATATATCAAATGTTAAATCACACTATGATCTTCTGAAAGTGATATATATATATAAATATAGTTGTACCCCGATGTAACGAATTCATTGGGACCGAAAATTTTGTTCGTTAAATCGGGCTTATTCGTTTTATCAGAGTCCAAACAAAGTACAAATATTTTGCCCTTACCTTTTGAAAATTCTCTAATAAACAACCATACAAAAATATCCGTAGTTAGAAATTGCACGCTTTTTATTCAATAGCTAAAAATACTATTGGGGAATTATTATGCACCAGTTAACTGTAAACTTTAAAATACTAATATATGTTTGACAAGTTTTTGATGCCTGACTCGAAGGAGTTCTTTTTTTCTACTTTATGCAAAGAAGAAAGTACTGCGTCATTTGCACCCTGCTGCATAAGGTATTTTCTCACAGTTTCCAAACAATGTAAAACATTAGAAAATGTAAAATTTTTGATGATAGTTTCATTATCAATTTCTGCATCAGAATTGGTATTCATTGGCTCCGATAAATCAACAATTTCCTAAATTCCAGTTGCCCTGATAGGCAGTTCGTCATCATATGTAACATAATTGTCAAAATTTTAAGATATCCCTTATTTTGTGAATTGGGATGAGATAAGAAAGGAATTTAATGTTCTATTCAAAACTCACACTATAGGTTTCACTTATGACTCATCTGCTGCTGTAAAGTATAATAATGTTCAACACCCTTTCCCGTCGAAATTTGCTGCGAACAAGAAAAATCCTCTTTCTGTTCGGACAAAAAAAATCCAATTTCTTCTAATACAAGTTAGTAAAAAAATTCAACTATTGAAAAAATTCGTTAAATCAGGGTTTGTTATTCGTTAAATAGGGGGTTTTGCCTTCATTTTAATCGGGAGAAAGAGAAAAATTCGTTAAATCGTGAAATTCGTAAAATAGGGGTCGTTAAATCGGGTCCAACTTTATATTATACATAAATGTTGTTTTAAAAAGTTTTCAATTTTAAACGTTGGATATATTTATTTCAAAAGACTTAAGGAGGTTCACCCATGTGATGAATTCAAAAATTCAAATTTTTTTTTTCATAAATTGTTTCTTTAACATGTTTAGAATAAGGGGTAAAGGGATTTTTTTAAAATTCGAAGTCGTTATAAAGAAGCAGGTGTTAGAAAAGCAGCTGTTCGTAGCGCTAAGTTAAGATTATCATTGTGTTTTAATCGGACGTGAACACGTTTTTCTCAAAACTGTGTTTTTCAAACTTTCTTCCATTGTATCTCATGAACAGTTTGGCCGAAAAACTTCAAATTTATAGGGCACATATATACGCACCAAATGGACTACGATCATTCCAAAATTCAAAATAATTCTATTTTTTATTACAAAAGCATAGTAAAAAAACCCCATGAATTTCGAAAGTTTTTCTTCACAGTTCTACCAAAAACCAAATTTTGATATTTTCAATTGAGTATAGTCCATTCTATGCAATTAAGCTTATAGATTAAACGGCCGTTAGTTTTTTGATTTCAGATAAGCCAATCAGCCGGAATCGTGGAGTAAGTGAGCGTCCATTTTTTGAGGAGGGTGTGTTCAGAGCGCTATAGCTTACGTTCTATGGGATATTTTTGGCTAAACATTTATATCATAATCTTAAAATTCATATATAATAAAAAATTCCCTAAGAATGCTTAAAAAACAGGCCGTCACATGGGTGAACCCCTTTAAGGGAAAAATTACCTATCTGTATTATAGACAAATGAAAAAAAGGATACTTAGTGTATCACTAATAAAAAAAAACTCCATTAACAAATTGACACACAAAGGTAATTTCATTTCTCTACGTATTTTTTAAATACATCTCTTAAATTTATTAAATAAATCTAGATTTCAATTGGAACACAAAAAAACCTAAGATCAAAAACACCTTTCATTTGGTTACCATTTATCAATTAGTGTAAACTCTTCTTAAAACTGCAATAAATATTTTATTATTAAATAAATGTATGTATGTAGTTAACAATTAAATTACATCATTGTGCAACAAATTTAAATAATCTTTCTGACATAACTCATTTTTCTGAGCTTAGTTCCCCAGAACATTAAAAACTTTTACTCCCAAAATCTATATGTGAATTACAAAGTGAAAGTTTCTTTCCATCCTTTTTATTCCTGTTCAATATTTCAGAGAAAAAAATTCCGTTGCAATCAATAATTTCGAATTCTCTCACTATATTCATTTATAGGTTTTTTTCTTTATCACTGTTTTTATACATTTTTTCCCCTGCCAATATAGGTTTATTGTAGACGTTTACATTTCTAGTATTTGTCTCTACTATCAGTTAGAGATTTCCCAGTTTTTACCAATAACCTCTTCACATTTTAGCCCCAAGCTGTCAGTGAAGCTTAAAAGCCGAAGAAGCGAAAAATTGGACGTTTCTTTCAATAGAGTCATTTTCCGATTCCGGTCATCGAGATTCGGTCTGGCGACTGTACTGGACAATCCGGCAAGCCAGTCAGGACCATCATTTACGCCCGATTAGTGGAAATCTTCCAGACAGCGTCAACTTTGCTTCCCAAAACTGAATGCTTCCAAAACGTGGTTACCTAGATGGGGTAAAAGAATCAGGAACGGGCTTAGATCTCTATAAAGAATGAAGCAAAGGAAGCAAGACAAAGAAGAATGAAAGGAAAAAAAGAAAATAGAAAGGGACATCGAGAAATAAAACGAGCTCGTGCTTGGGTTGAAAAAAGGAGCTCAACTCAAAGTCTGAAAGGCTCACTTGTTGTTTTTGCCTTATTCCTTATCCCAGGGTTTTATCTGATTTATTAGATCTCTGTAAGAGATGCTAGAGCAATCCAATTACATACTCCACTCGATTCTGTTGATAGGAATGTAGCCTTCAAATAAGCCAAAATGAGTAAGAAAAGCCTGGAGGGGGAGGGAAGGGGGATCGAGAACAATACAATCTATTCGAAGAAATTCAAAATCCTGATTAGTAATGGAGTCCAAATACTTTGCAAATGATTTCTTTCTGCGGCGTTTTTCGACAGATTCTCGCAATATGTAGGAAATAGAGAGTTTCCAAACATTCGAAGAAAAATATCCATAAAAGCCTAAAGGCATTTGCTTTCTTCATGAGAATAAGACTTTTCATGATTTCAGCTCAAGCAGTTTCTTACGAGAAAAGTGTTGACAACTTCTTTAATGTCTTGTTTCCAGGAATTTGTTCAAATGTATACGAATAACTTTTATTTTTACTTTGTTTCAGCTTTTCTTCTCGGAAAATATTCAGCTTGTCAATATGCACCAACTCAATTTATTTTAGAATTTTCATTTCTTGTTTAGTGATTTTATTGAAACAAGTAAAATGATGTAAAATTTTATGAACAGTACTTTAATAAAGAAAAGTAAAGGATACTATTTCGAAAAATATTAATAGTATTAGTTTTTGAGCTACTATGTTTGTTGATTAAATTCGAGAACATTCTTCTCCGCATTGCTAATTCTTCTTAAATATAAAACTCTTTATCCAAAAGTCTTTTGTTAAAAAATTAAAATCATTCGGTATAAATTTTTAAATATTAAATACGTACTTATTTCTAAAAACTTATTTTAAGTTTAGTTTTGCAAAATAAAAAAAGATTTAAAGTTCTCAATTTTGAGTGAAAATTCAGCATAAAAGAAAAAACTTAGATAGAAATATAATTTATTTTGTTTCTCAGGAGTATTTGTTTCAACAAAAATAATAATTCAGGGGATTATAATTAATTTTAAAAAATGTTTCATCAATTGTAAAATATTTTTTTATTCTGTTTAAATCAAAGAGCTAAGGAGTTTTCTCCTGCTCTTATACAACGAACTCATGTATAAAGTGCATTTTTTATTCAAAGGAAACAATTCAAGTTCTTTTTTTTAAAAAAATGTAATAATAAGCAAAACTTAGAGTCTGCTAATTTTTTGAGAATAATATTATTATAACGATTCACACACACACACCACACACACACACACACACACACACACACACACACACACACACACAAATAAATATGTAATAAATTAATAGATTAAAATTAAGAAAATAATTTAAAAACATATTAATTTAACAGTTTTTATCGAAAAAGTATATAGCAACCACAACTCAACGAATTATTTAACTTCATATCAGTTTCAAGTAAAAAGCAAAAATATTTTGAATAGCTTACAATTTTCAAAAAAGTGCACCTCTAACTAAGATAAATTATTTTTCATTAATTAATGTACTTCTATGAATGTAGATTGTCAATCCTATTTTATCTCCATAGTATAAAATAAAATTTATTGAATTTTGATGTATTAGTAAATAGATTTCCTTTATTAAATTAGACTTCCTTGGGTATCACAAAGTATATTAAAGATTAACAAAAATCTCTAGTTAATTAATTAAACGAAATAATGTTGCTTTCATATAAATATACATTAATTTTATTAATTTAACACTATAAGAATTGTCAGTTTTATTTTACTATTCAGCAAAACAATTTTTATATAAATGAATCCTAAAACCTAAGAAATCAGACAAAATTTTTTGCCTTTTTTTGGAAGAAATTTCATTAAATTAACTTTATATTAACATCATAGCTCATATAAATAAAATTATAAAATTTAAACTTGATATCTCGAAATAAAATGAATAAAATAAATTAAATAAATATGCATCTATTTGTTGGGAAATTAAACTTGAGATTTATATTTCCATGTCGAGCTCACAAGGGAATATATGTGCACTTGTGAGAATTTAGAGATAGCTCTTATTTCTTTCAGTCATTTAATATTAAAGATATTCTTTCTCTATTTTAAAATATTGTGGTGGATTTAATGAGATAGGAAAGTCAGAAAGCTCTGTGAAATGGGAGCTTGTAAATTGTTCTCTGGCCATAATAGGAAATATATTTCTGAAAACCTTTGTGAAGTGTTTATATTGTTATAAAAATAAGCGGGGAAAATGTATTTTCTAGGATTAGGAAGACGGAATGTAAGATTTTTCCAAATGTTAAAAAAACACGGGACTCAAAATATTTGTATCTGCACTTTTTCTCAAACTTTATGAAATTTAAAAAGAATGAGTTTAATTTTAAGTTTGTGTCAAAAATACACAAATTTAGTTTAAAATATTTCTTGCTTTTTAAATAACTTTAAATTTTAATTTTTAAATCATAGTTTTTAATTAATATTTTCCCCATGGGTAATTACAAGTAATCTATTTATATGCTTTCTGTTTATATTTAATCAAGAGTTGATAGAGGTTTGAATAGAAAGAGTAAAATGAAAGAAAAAATTGTGCATTGATAGTGAAGAAAAAATTTTCTCAAGAACATTCTAAACACTTTTTAGTTAATTAATTAATAAACTTATAATGTTTTAACCATGACGTTTTAATAAATTGAAAGTAATTAAAAACTTATAAGCACGCCTTTACTAATTTTATAAATTAAACACACACACACACACACACACACATAGTCTCTTATATGAAATTTGTGGTTTTCAGATAAAATTTTAATCGCAATTGGCATTTTCAATTGAAAATTAATTTAAAAGAATTTATCTAATAAAGAAAAAAACAT